>PVKU01013566.1:0-28121 GCA_004027475.1 Anoura caudifer | reverse complement strand
GTAGTGCCATCCCTGGGGCCACTTAACAAGAAGTATAGGGATTTGGCGGGGGGGGTGGGGGGCGGGCTGGGAGAGGGGAAATGAGGCCAGCTGTTACTAGTTTGAAAGGATTTTGAAAGCTGTGAGGCATAAGCCAAGACCAGCCATTCATATGTTAAGAGCTGTAAGTTGTTAACATATGATAACAGTAGTTCAAAGCTGTAAAGTTAACAGCTGTACGTTTTTAATGGTGGTTAAAAAACCACTGTTAACAGCTGTAAGTTGGGTGGGATGGAGCCTTAGGGTATCTCCAGGGTGGGGCAAACACTGTTAGCCAGGTTGGTAGAGTCTCAGATATGGAGATATGGTACGTGCCTGCTGACTTTTAGGCTGTGGCTGTGGGGGTAGTGGTGAGGGGTGCTCATTCAGAAAAGGGATAATGGCCTCTGCCTGCCTCTCTGTCTGGGAGAAAGCTGTCCCCCAGCTCTCACCTTTTTGCCAGACACTTCAGTTCCTCCCTGTGTGCTTTTTAAGTTGGTACCCTGGTGCTCAGAGAGAGTGAGTCCATGCGTGGGTTCTTTAAGAGAAACTGCTTGGTACTCTCACATTTTCTTCTACTGACTCAATCTCTGCTGGTTTTTGCAGCCAGAGGTTGTGAGGACTTATCTTTTTGGGACTGGAACCCTGGGCTGGGGAATCTGGTGTGGGGCTGGGACTTCTTACTCCTGTGATCGCTTCCTAATTTTATCCACCACACATGGATGTGGGGCCAGCCTGTTCTGAGTCTACACCCCTCCTGCCAGTCTGGATGGGTGTGGTTTCTTTAATTCCATAGTTGTCAGACTTCCTTTCATCTTGATTTCTGATGGTTCTGAGTAATGGCTGTTCTATAATTTAGTTGTAGTTTTGACATGGTTGTGTAAGGAGATGAGCCAAATTTACCTATGCCACCATCTTGACCAGATGTCCTGAGTCTACAGCTTTTTGAATATGAACTCAGTATAAAAGGATTGCCTTTTAAAAATTAATTTTGTTTAATAATGATATAAAATATTCATAGGGTTCCACAGTCAAATGAACAAAAATACATGCAAAACATGTAGCTTTTGTCCTTGTTCGGTTCACTTTATTCCTTTCTTCTCTCTATAGATAGCCATTTTCTATATTTTGATATCTATCTTTATCCGTAATGACTGCCTATCTCATAGTTCCCTCTCCCTTAAACAGTTAACGTGCTATGTGCACTTTTCTCAGGTGGTGCCCTTTAGTTTAAATAACTTGCAAGGACACAGAGTTAAAAAGGCTTAAGGACAATAATATATTTGACTAACTTCTAGTTTTGAATAGAAATTTGGGTTTGATAAAAGGAATAAATACATTACCATCTTTCTTTTTTTTTAACCTTTTTCCATTGTTCAAGTACAGTTGTGTCCATTTTCCTCCCATCACAGCCATCCCCATTCCCACCCTCAGTTCTACCTCCCTTTGGTTTTGTCCATGTGTCCTTTGTAGATATTCTTGAAAACCCTCTCCCTTTCGCCCTATTATCCCCTTCCACCTCCCTTCTGGTTACTGTCAGTTTGTTCTTAATTTCAATGTCTCTGGTTATATTTTGCTTGCTTGTTTGTAAATGAATGGATCAAAAAACTGTGGTGCATTTACACAATGGAATACTACACAGCAGAAAGAAAGAAGGAGCTCCTACCCTTTGCGACAGCATGGATGGAACTGGAGAGCATTATGCTAAGTGAAATAAGACAGGCAGTGAAAGACAAATACCATATGATGTCATCTATAAGTGGAACCTAATCAACAAAACAAACATCATGATCTTTCTTTGCTTCCTTTCCTTTCTTACTCCCAAATGTTGTTATGAGTCAGTGCTGGAAAAGTCCACTGCTGTGGACTTGGACGGTGGTGTTTGTGCTGGAGTTTAGGGTTGGCTAGTATTTCCTGAGTTTTTAGTGTCAAAGTGGACCTTGTGCGAGCTGATGCCACAAATAAACAGTGATATTTGACTACCTACTAGTGCAAGGCATATGCAAAAGAGGGTGGCAAGGCTGGAAACATGTCAGACATTTTCTCTGATCTTGTGATTGTACCCTGAGAAAAGGGTTAGGAATGTTTGTCATGAGTAAAAGATAGGAGTAGCTGGGGTTTCCTGTTTTCTGGTGTGGTGGCCAAACCCTGCCACAAGAGTAGCCAGACTAGGCAGCCACTTTTCTTAAGGCCCCTTTTGACCTTAAAATATCTATTTCCCAAGTCTGACTTGGAAACTGAAATTTCCATTTCTGCAAAAGTCATATCTTTGGGCTACTGCTATGTTCAGAAATACTTTTTAAAATGTATCAGGAAGGAGAGCACATTACTATGTCAGATCTTGTTCCATTCTTGCCCAATGCCCTTAGTAGATTTCTAGAAGATGGAAGGGCCCAGAGGTGTGTTAATGAGAAAGGTATGGGGAGGACAGCCAGAGTCAGATTGTAGCTATACTGAAGCTTAGGTAGCTAATGTACAAAATGACAGATACTCAAAGTGGTCTCGATAGGTTGGGAAGATGGGCCTGGAATCAACAGGATGAAATAATATATGGATAAAAATAACATTTTAGACTTCTTTATCAATGAGCTAAACATGTACATGTGACCCAGGAGTTGGAGAAGCTGAAGGAAGATCCAGACGAAAGTAGAACAAGTTGCAGGCCCAATGAGGTGAGCCAGCAAAGATAAGCAGTGACCTATGTGAGCTACAAGTTGCTGCTGCACCATTTCTGCTCACCAAACCTCCCAGAGGAATCTTTCTTGTAGCCAGTCCTCATTGGAAATATCCTGCGATAGGGAATTCTGGGCATTGTAGCTCTGCTTGGCCAAATTGACATGTTAAAAGGCCACCACAGATTTGTATTATTGTGACTCTTTGGTGGTAAGTAACAGGTTCCAATTAAAATTAGCTAAGGAAAAGATAACTGGCAAGACAACAGGCTGACTCAAGTAACCCTGAGCAAGAGTGCAGCCAGGCCTCTGGAAGGCCCAGAGATGAGGCGTCACACACCACCCTGATGTTTTCATTGAGGCCCCTCCGCATGGCTGCTTCGTTCTCCACGTAGGCCTGTGTCCTCTGCTCCTTTGGTCTACATTGCAAGTGCAAGAAGGCCAACCCACAGGTCCCAAGGCTACATTCATGGCAACTGGATGAGGCATCCCAAGAGACGATCCATTCTGTTTTTCACTCTTTCCCTTCTTCCTTCCTCACTATTTCAATTCAAATGTGGGTAAGTAAACTCTGGTTGGTCCAGCTTAGATTTCAGTTGTTGGCGCAATCAGAGTCACACGATACAGAATGGCTCCAGGACCAAGACCCACCACTGTCAGGGAAGCAGACAGTTAAGGAGAGTTTACTGAGTTTCTAGAATTTGTTCCTCAGCAAGGTGTGACACCACAGGCAATGCCTGCACCACCTTGTGGTTCTGAGTAGCGCAGTGCGTCTTTGTTTTCCCACTCTCTGATCCTTTCCCTCTTCCTCTGGCAGTGCTTAGAGCTCTGATGCCCCAGTCCCTGCAGGGTGAAGAGAATAATTAATGTATGACCTTATTACCCTCTCTCTGCACTAGAACTATCTGCATTTTTTTAAAGATTTTATTTATTTTATCTTTAGAGGGGAAGGGAAGGAGAGAGGGACAGAAACATCAATGTGTGGTTGCCTCTCATGCGTCCCCTGCTGGGAACTGGCCTGCAACCCAGGCATGTGCCCTGACTGGGAATCGAACCACGATCCTTTGGTTCGCAGGCCCGCGCTCAATCCACTGAGCTACACCAGCCAGGGCCTATCTGCATTTTTAAAGAGAAAGAGGAAAGAGCAATGTAGTATTTAATGTAAGAGAATTAAAGGTATTTGCCTGGATCCCCAACAACAACAAAACCCAACCAACCAGCCAAACCTCCAAAGCCTTAGTAATAAGTACCAGTAACTACTTATTTTGGTTCTTAGTCAGAAAACTGTTGGAATTCAGAGAAACCAAAAGGTCACAATAAGGATGAAGACTGGGTCAGCCAAGAAAAAAATCATTGTCATTTGGCTTAGCCCAGATGGTAGTCTTGAAAAGTGTCCTAACATTGGTGCAAATATGGATACTATTCAACCTCATCACCATCAAATACTACTCTTTGCTGATCAATCCATTGTGTTGTCTTTACTTCAGGGTTGCTTGGAATGATGAATAGCTAGAAACACTGTTACTGTTGGTTTGAAACCACCCAAGGAATAACAAAATAAATTCTGCTGCTTTCTGTGAATTATGGAGGGACCTAGGATGAGAAGAAGCAATTGTATGGCCTGGATACTAGGTGCTTATTATTGATAATGGGGCTGATAGTGTTGTTAGGCCTATTTCTAAAGGTCAGAAATGCCTACCAAAGCATCACCATTTATAGACAAGCTCTGAAGTAGATGACTTTTGCAGTCTGATCTATATCTCTAAGCCCACCTCACTCAATCATTCAACAAGTGTTTACTGAGTGCTTACTTTATGGCAGGCACTGTGCTATGCTCTAAATTTCTCAACTCTTACTTAAAACATAAGTCAACGTAGCCTTAGATCTGGACACAGCAATGGATACAGCAATCGGTAAGTGCAGAGTTTAGTGGGAGAGTTACGCTGGTATGGCAATGTGCTCTACGTTTGCTTTCATTTGAACACACTAAGTTTTGGTCAGCTAAGACTCCAGGGTGAAATGGACACAGCAATGCTTAACACAGCTGTGTTAAAGAGAGCAAAGAGATTTGGGAGATCTAGAGAAAAGTATCAATCCATTTTAAGTATACGAGTGTTGCATCAGTCAGGGTTCGATCAGAGAAATATGTACACATATATCCCTGGCTCCTACAGTTATGTAAGGTCACATGCCTGTAACAAATCCCTTCGTGTGTGTGTGTATGCATGTACATACACATCTACATGTATATCAAGAGATTTGTTAGAGGGATGTGAGCTTGTGTAATTGTGGGAATGGGCAGGTGGTCTCTGGAAGGCTGTGTTCATATCTGATGCTGGAGCCTGTGGACACAGCAGGCAGGGTAGGGAAGATGGCCGTGAAGTGCGGAGCTCAGGGCAGCCCGGATGAGCTGGAGCCGCTGCACAAGCAGGACCCCGCAGGATGGACCGAGCTCATGTGAGTTCTTGTTGCCTCTGGTCTTTAAAGTTAATTGGATCTTGTTTGGATTCCAGTATTTAATCTACTCAGGATTTATTGCCACTCTTAACTTGTCTTCCTTACATTTGAACTTTTTTCTGTTTAGGAACACTGGCAAATTTAAACATTAGAATTGGTAATGTGCATTGATTAGGGGCCTGTAATTTGAGGGCTTCATTTTCTGGCAGCAGAATGGGGAAAAAGGAAAAGGGTAGTTTAACAATTTTTATTTCAGGTGTTATGTTAGGTGGTTCCCTTTGTTTACCTTTATTTTGCTGTGCTATCTAAGGTTTAGGAGTGATTTAAAAACAAACTCTTGAGACATTTGTTTCTTTTCAGAGTGATATATTATTTTTTAATAATCCTGTTTAGGGTTTGTTTTAGGTTTGGCATTGTATTTTCATCACTGAATTGAAAGATTATAGTTAGGATATCAAACTTCATCTTTAAATTAAAATTATGCTTTTTCATATAATTACTCATTTGTCTACTAATCACAATACCCTGTATAGCTTAGGAAACCACTTTTGCATAAATCACTCAGTTTTTAATTAAAGAGTATTATTGTCCCAGATATATTATTGAATGCCCAGGAATGGTCTGGTGCATGCTAGGTGTTTCCATCTCACCAGTTCACACTGCAACCCTACGAGGAGTAGCTCCGATTTACCATGGAGGATGTCACCTCAGAACGTGGTCCCTCATAAGTCCCAGGTCTCCTGAATTGTAAATGATGGAGCCAGGATTTGAACAAAGTTCCATATGATTCCAGAGCCCATTTTTGTTGTTATTGCTTAATTAAAAAAATGGCACTGATCCTTGTTATATTTAGATTTTCTTAGTAAAGTTTGTTATGGATATACTGTAAGATAACACACTGATTTGAAATGAAATAAAATGGCAGGATGGGTATATAGGCATTTCTTATTTTATTGTGCTTCACTTTGTGGCACTTCATGGATGTTGTGTTTTTTACAAATTGAAGGCAAGAGCATCCACCAAAAGAGAGATTACAATTTGTTTTATTGTAGCACTTTATTATGGCAGTGACCAAACCTGCAATATCTCTGAGGTGGGCCTGTTTCCACGCACACATATATATTCACATATGCTTGTGCTCACACACTTTTCTGTTAGAGAGAGGGGTTATTTAATCTGACTTGATGTTAAAAAATAATTCTACATTAAAAAGGCATAGTGGTAAAAACATTACTTTATACCCTACTTATTTATTTATTTTGACTTTAGTGAGAGGGGAAGGGAGGGAGGAAAACATTGATGTGAGTGAAAAACATCGATCAGTTGCCCTTTGTACTTATCCAGAAGGAAAACCTGCAACTCAGGCATGTGGGAATTGAACCAGCCACCTTTTGGTTTGTGGGATGACACCCAAACAACTGAGCCACACTGGCTAGGGTATATCCTTTTTTTTTTAAAAAGGGAATTATTTGTACAGTATATGTTTATATACATAAACTATTATTAGCATTTTATGCTAATATTTATGTCTGCTGATTACATTCAAGATATGCTTTCCCTTATTAATCTCCATATTAAACTTAACTATAGCAACAAACCATGATTATCAGCATTCTCATATAATTTACATCAACTCTAAGAAGTTACTTAATTCTTTGTATCATATTTCTAATTTGAAAATGAACAAAGGAACTGACTACCAAAACATCTTACTCAAAACCAGTCTATCCATTTTTGGAAGCTGCGTTCACTTCACTTTGGCTTTTTGTTGTATTATCTTCAATTTACACGGAGCTTTGATACAATCAGTAGTCATTACTTTTGAATCACACTTTGAAAAATTTAACTTGTGGATAGAAGTAAATATTTAAGACCACGTGAAATTATATTGCTATTTTCCAAACACATCTGTAAAATATACGAGGTCTGTACAGATGGTATCCAGCCATGTGATATGAAAAACAGAGACATTTATTGAAAAAGACACAAGAAACATTGTACATAGGACAATGATGCCTCAGTCCCGTTCAAAGTAGGCAGCTTGGGACCTCACACAGTTCTAATCACCATCAGCTGCCCTGTTGTGTTTTCCTGAATCTCATTGATGGTATGAAATCTCTTCCCTTTCAAAGGTGATTTTAGTTTTGGGAAAAGCCGGAAGTCACAGGGCGCCAAATCTGGGCTGTAGGGGAGCTGAGTTACCTGGGTGACTATTGTTTTGCCAAAAACCACTGCATGAGATGTGATGCATGAGGGGGCGCACTGTTGTGATGAAGCTGCCAATCATGAGTTGCCCATAGCTGTGGGCTTCTGAACCATCTGGATACTTTCTACAGAGGAATGTTCAAGCTTAATGCAAAATTTGATGCAGACTCATTGCTTTCCTCACTCAGTCATTTTGAATGTGATGGCCACACATGTACACATGCTCACTCAATGAGTGAGCTGACTACCCCCACTGACTAGTACAGTGAAGGCATCATTGTTCACACATGCTCATTCCAGTCCACTACCCTTGGCTGCGAGGTTACATTGATGTTGCACAAACAATTCTTGTTATAACAACAATGGTGGGACTTTTTCCAGATAGACCTCGTATTACCTTATAATATTTCCCTTTTATTCAAACACCAGCTAGCATTTTTTATGGTCTACAAAAACTGAAACAGGCTTGGATGAGAATGGACTAGCCCATTTCTTTTTCCATGTTACACTTGGCTCCAGTGATGTCAAAAGCTGCCATGCCAACTTCTGCTGGTCACACACACTAATTTGGGATTGGATCCAGGCTACGGTGTATTGAGGAGTAGAGCTCAACCTTGATTTAGGAAAATGAGGATACAGACCTACCTCATTGCTTATGGATTCAGGGTAGTTGGATAGGCAGAAAGAACCAAATGTTTGAGTTGCAATGGTTTGAAGCTAGCTTTCTTGGCTTATCTTCATGTGTTATATGCAGGGACTGAGGCACTGCTGAAAACCTACTCGGGCCCATGTCTAGCGCAGGGGTATCTAACATCTGTGTGAGAGAAGTGCTTGTCAGGCCAGGACCTTCCTCCCTCCCACCCCTTCATGCCACAGGAACTGGGGCACTGGAGATTAGCTTTTTTCCCTGTAGATCCTGTTCCATTTCTAGTTTCCAAACTGAATTCCTTTTTTAAAAATTTAATCTTTATTTTATTTTTTTTCCCATTACCATTTAGTCACCTTTTATCTTCCTCCCAGCAATCACCACACTGTTGTCCATGACAATGAGTCCTTTTCCCTTTTTGTTCAATCCCTCCAGCCCCTCACCTCCCACCTCCCACCACCCAGCTGTCATCCTGCTCTCCATCTATGAGTCTGTCCTCATTTTCCCTTGTTAGTTCAGTTTGTTAATTAGATTCCACATATGAGTGAAATCACACGGTGATGTCTTTCTCAGATTGGCTTATTTCATTTAGCATAATGTTCTCCAGGTTCATCCATAATGTTGCAAAGGATAAAATTTTCCTCTTTTTTTCAGCTGAGTAGTATTCCATAGTTGTATGGAATTACACTATTCCATAGTGCAAATGTCCCATAGTTGCTTTATCCACTCATCTACTGATGGACACTTGGGCGGCTTCCATATCTTGGTGATTGTAAATAAATGCCACTGTGAACAAGAGTGCTTATATTCTTCCAAATCAGTGTTTTGGGTTCCTTCAGATATATTCCCAGAAGTGGGATCACAGCACTGAAGGACAGATCAATTTTTAATTTTTGAGGTATTTCCATACTGCTTTCCACAGTGGCTGCACCAATGTGAATTCCCACCAACAGTGCACGAGGGTTCCCCTTTCTCTACATCCTCACTGGCACTTGTTTGTTGATTTGTTAATGATGATGGTCATTCTGAATAGTGTGAAATGATATCTCATTGTGGTTTTAATTTGCATTTTTCTGATAACTAGTGATAATTGAACACCTTTTCATGTGTCTATTGACCATCTGTATGTCCTCTTTGAAGAAGTGTCTATTCAGGTTCTTTGCCTACTTTTTAATTGAGTTGTTTGTTCTTGTGTGTGTGTGTGTGTGTGTGTGTGTGTGTGTGTTGAGTTTTATAAGTTCTTAATAAATTTCTGATATTAACCCCTTTAAGTTATATTGGTGAATATGTTCTCCCATCCTGTTGGTTGCCTTTTTGTTTTCTTGATGATTTCCTTTGCTGTGCAAAGTCTTTTTAGTTTGATGTAGTTCCATTTGTTTATTTTTTCTTAAGTTTCTCTTGCCTGGGAAAATATATCTGATATAATATTTCTATGAGCAATGTCTGAGATATTGCTATCTATGTTTTCTAATATGTTTTTTATGGTTTCGGGTCTAACATTTAAGTCTATGATCCATTTTGAATTTATTCTTGTGTGTGGTGTAAGAAGGTGGTCTAGTTGAATTTTTCTGCATGTGTTTGTCCAATTTTCCCAACCATTTATTGAATAAACTAAAATAAGTTAACATTTTTCAGTTGTGAATAATTTCCAGGATCACAAATTGAGTAAAATTGTGCAAATGATTTGTCTCTTCATGGTTTTGCCTGTTTTGGGTGGATTCTTTGCTTGTTGTGGTCATGACAACTGTCTCCATAGCCACACACCTAGATTTGCAGTTAATTTTTCTAGGCAGGAACTTCTCTGGTGGGCCAAATCATTCAAATAACTTGCCCTAAATTTGTTTCGGAAGCATATTTATAGTGAACAAAACATATAAAAAGATTATAATTTGGCAGTATCTATTAAAATAATCTATATTTTCTATGAATACATTCTAATTCCCTCATATTCAGATATTTACTCTACTAAAACTTTGAAAAATAAGCAATAATACCAGTCAGTAAAAGATAGTTTAAATAAAAACTTAAATGGAACACTATTCAGCTCTTAAAGTGAATGAGATAGATGTGCAAGAAACTACAGTAACTGGAAAAAGCAAGTAGCAAGAGTGTATATTGTGATCAAATTTTTGTGTTAAATATTTACATATATATAAACAAACAGGTATCTTTGTATGCCTATTAAAAAAGCTTAACAAAAACACTGAATCATTGCCTCTAGGGAGGTAGATTTATGGGACACATTTTTCTATTATGTATTTTAAAACTGTCTCAACTTTTAATAATTATAATGCATTCTTTTTGAAGTAAAAAAACATACTTTAAATATCCTATTTCTTTCTTCTTTGCTTCTTCAAATCAAGTCAGGAAAGCCCAATCAGGGGAAGTACTGGGTCTGAGATCCTGGGGGATCTGATGAATTAAGCCTGGGCCTCCCTGCTCCGTATATTTCATCTAAAACGTCTTACCCTGAGCAAACCATCAGGCCTAATTGGAAATGGAAAATTCATGGAAGGAGAGGCCCCCCTGCACACCCCATGGGAGCCATTCTTCCCTGGCTCCCCCTGGATTCTTCCAGTTCATTAGCTAAGAAGCAGTTAGAGGAAATGTCTCCGGCCACAGCTGCTGCCTTCTCAAGTGTTGCTCTGATCTGGTCAGCAACCCCCCTGGTGGAAAGCAGCAGGCTGGAAGCAGCCTGCCAGCCCAGCCCACTGTCTGCTGGTTGGGCCCACCCTCCCCCTATCTGCACGCTCCTCCCTCAACCTTCCCCCTCCTCCCTCTTCAAGCCGTTGTGCCATGGAAACATGGGAATTGAGGGACTTTATTCTTTAGGGTGGGTTGTGCCAGGGGTGAGGCACTCCGATGCTGGGGACTTACTAGGGATATCTCGGACCTGAGGGTTTAGACATGACCAGAGCCAGTGGCCTTATTGGATGAGAAGCATCATAGGCACCCTGGCAACTGTCCCCTATGCTCCAGTGGTGTTTAGATGATAAAAGAGAATTGCTCTTTGAGCCTCTTCTCTGCAAACCTGAGGTCCCTTTTGTGAGGATGCTTGCCCTTACCGTGGCCCATGAGAAGCACAAAGAGGAACACAGACCAAGAACAAGGACTGTGTTATTTGACTGTGGCAGGGTAGGATGAGTTCCATAGCAATTAATCACATAGGGAACACCTAGATCAGGTTCTCAGCCCACCTGACCATGGAAATGGAGAAGAAAGATTGGGAGAGTACAGCAAAAAGGTAGAAAGTTCTGCTCAGAAGGGTCCTTTTCTTCTCCTTAACTCCAGAACTGTGCTCCCATAAACCATGTTTCAGCACAGTTAAAAAAACAAAACAAAACAAAAAAAAAAACACAGTTTACTTTGGTTATTTCCTGACCACTGCACTAGAGTTTCTATGGCCCCCTCTCTCCCACTCCTTTTACTGATATGATTATATTGACATCAAAACAGATGGACTAGGCAACAACCAAACCAGTTCTGTGCAAATAGCCCCTTTTTCTTTTTGAGGCCTAAGCATGCAACTTTCTTTATATCCTAGTAAATTTTTGCTTTCATTATTTAATAAGAAACAAATCTTGCCTATATTGATTACTTAGATAATTTTAGTGCTTTTCTGTGTCCTTGTAAAATTAAGTATTTTTAAAAAACATATCTGTATATACATAATTCAAGTAGGGCAACCTCTGTATTTAGGTAGAGATACATGGAGATACTTTCTATGTATAATTGCACTGAAGAAAAAATCTGAGGTTATAGAGATAAGTTACAGTAAATAAATTAATCTCAGGTTATTGTTTTTATTTTCAAATCAAAGAATTGGCTGCTTGTGGTAGAGTCCACCTGAACTCATTAATATCTGTGTTCTTTTCTTTCTGGGAACAAAACCAGACCTTATTTCCCAGCCTCTCTTACAGCTCTCCATGGCCTTGCCTGAGTTTTGTCAATGGAATGTGAGTTAAGGTGATGTGATCCTCTTCTGGGCTTGACTTATAAAAATCTCGTGGGGAAAACCCCCACTCCATTTGTCTGCTGACTGTAGAGATTCGAAGACCTGAAGGAGATCAGAGTGACGAGGTGGAGGAATCTGAGTGCGAACAGCTTTGCGGGGCAGAGGCTACCTAATGACCCCATTGGACTGTGCTGTGAGCAAGAAGGAAACTTGAAATGTTCTAAGCCACTGAGATTTGGGGGGTCTTGGCTACAGCAGTAAATCCTAACTTAAATGAGCTATTTTAAATTAGGGTTCAGAGGTGCTTTCTTTCTCCTTTGGTACTTTTCAGTGGTAGAAAACACTGCGGAAATATTGATATTCTATATTGTTGGGTCTTTACTTAGAGAAAGCTAGTTCCTGGCATAAATAACTCTTGAAGACAAGTCCTCCCCCTTTTTAAAAATAGCAATATCCTCTGAAATATTTATGGGCAAGCCCTTGGAGACTATTTACACTAGAGTGTTGTTATTATCAAGGACAAAAAATTGACTTTCTATGTGTAAGACTAAAAACAAAGTATTTGCTTTCTTTAATTGAAACGTATGATTGGGGTAAAGGAGCATTATCATTAGAAAATTTCTATGTTGCCTTCCAGATACAGTGCTCTGATCCTCTAACAGAAATGGACTGAGTAAATTTTATTACAAGAGAGAGAAAAAAAAGAAATTTATTAAATAGATTTGTATAGCTCACATGATAACAGGAAATAAGATCTCGCAAGTGCAGAAGCCATGGTAGTGCCAGAATCTCAGTCAGAGGGGCTCATGGAAACTCTCTTTAGCTGCCATTAGAATGACTCAGTGCCGCTTATGCGCCATCTGTACTTCGATTGCCCATCATTTCATTTCCTAGGGGAGAGGGTCAGAGGTGGATTGCTTGCACACCTACCCCCTTGGCCATGATAGGGTGTCAAGGCTGATACACTCAGGAGTAAGTACCACAAGGAGGGTAGAAGGAGGCTATCCCCAAGAGAAGGGCAGAATTCTAACACATCCCTTTGTAAACACAAAAAGTGTAGCAGGAAGAAAAAGAGTAAAATTAGATGGCTGTCACTCTCTATTGCCTGGTTGTGTCTTCTGATGTGCCCTCTCTCTTGTCTAATAACTATCAAAAAGATGACGCCAGGTCAATACATAGAACCTTCATAACTAAAGGCATCACTTATAACTAAATGGTTGATTTACCAATCATTAGACGACTAGTAGTAGGCATTATCACCAAAAGCTTGAAATATTCTACTGTGTTTAGTTGCTGGTAACATCAATGAGATTCCTGGGCATATATTCTGAACAGGTGAGGAACGAGCATCATAAGCATGTGGCAATGGAGGTAGTTGCAGTTTTTAAGACTATACTTGAATTAGCAACATTAACAGATGTAGCTGGGAAGTACCTTCAGATTGATAACAATTTTTAAAATAATTACTTTATTTTAGTATGATGCAGTGTTTGAGCTCATTAGCCTCTGAGGTCAAAAGGAGAGTGAGTACATTATATGGAGCCAGTTTATTGATCTTTGAGTCACTGGGCTCTTATTCCACAGCATCACCAGCAGCTTGTCTGGGTTACATGTGCCCTGTGAAGAACAGTTACACTCATTTTCAAAAACTCTATTTTGAAATAATTTTACACTTACAGAAGAGTTGCAAAGATAGCACAGAGAGTTCCCATGTACTCCTATACCTAGCTTCCTATAATGGTACTAGTGTACCCATAGTTACAGTAGTTTTTTAGTAATTGAGCATGAACAGTCATTTAGACTTGAGAGAGATGGATTGATGCATTGAAAAGTGTGGGGCTTTGGATTCTGACAAACTTGGATTCAGGTACTGTATCATACTTACTAGCTATAAGACAATGTCAAACAAGTTACTTCTCTGTAAAACTGAAGTGTCATCTTTCTTGCAGGGTCCTTGTGACATTAAAGATTCCATAAAAATGGAATCATCTTGTAAAGTTTTGGTACACAGTAGATGTTTAATAAACATTCATTTCTTCCTCCCCACTCCATCTCTCACCACTCTCTTAGTGCCCCCATCTGCTCCTTCTCCTTTCTTTCATGTTATTGGATAATGAAACCTTTATTCTGACTTTTGGTTTCTGCTTTTATGTCTGTCCCAAGCCAGACTGCATCCCCAGCCCTCCAGTTCTGGCATTTTCTGATGCTGGAGGAAGAGCTAACCTTTTTGACCTTAGTACTGTCCATCTTCTTGCTGATTTAGCCTTACCACTCACCAACCTGAGGTCCAAGTGCAGAATGTTTCCACAGCAATAGCAAGGACTTGAGAAATGAGAAGGAAGAAAATGAAACCAACTGTAGGTTGTAGAATGAGTGGTGTGTGTGTGTGTGTGTGTGTGTGTGTGTGTGTGTGTGTGTTTGTAGGGCAGTAACCAGATAAGGATGTAAGCTCTGAAAAACAATTCAAGTCCCTCTGTACTTTAACACTGGAAGGAGTTCCTCATATACGAAGTTCAAGACCCTGGATCCAAATAATCCATTTTAGCCAAGTGGGACTCAAATCCTTGATGGGCTAATCTACTCTTGTCATTTTCTCTGATGAATGTCCACAGGGAAGAGAAACAGTACAATACTGGCACCATTTCACCTCTAAACAAAAATCTGCTTAAAACCAGATGCCTGGTAGCCATATGACAGACGCTCCACCCCGAGGAGGGGGCTCCCCTCGGGGATCCAGGAGAGGCACGGGTGATTATGCTGCATGCCTGCTTCTGAGCCTAATGGGCAGGCTGGGAGGGAGAGATGGAGCCCTGAACATCTTGGAGGTGACACCCTCGGGCCATAAGTGCTCCAAATAGGATTTTGCCTCAGCTCAGCAGCTGTCCCATGGCAGCGGCTCCTTTTGCCATATGGGGGAGCCGTATTTGGCATTGAATTGGGATCGTTGTGTAAGCCCCGTCGTCCATGTTAGAGTGTGGATCAGAGGCCTGATTTGAGAGTGATGGAGAGAGAGAGAATAGGCACTGTTAAGCTCTAATTGCCTCTTAAATTTTTTTTTTTTTAATTCAAGGACTGTTATTCTTGTCTCCACGCCACAAAGGAGAGGGGAATGAGTGTTAGTTTGTCACCATAATGGTGTATAATATGGAACAAACAATAATCAGGGTTGGGCTGGCAAGGAGTTTCACTAAGAGGAAATGCTTGCCCATAATGGGGGTGGGTTTGTTAGGAAGTCCAGCAGCGGTCATTGAAAGGGTCACAAAGTGAAAATGTGACCATTGGTAAAGAAAATGTAAGCAAGATGTGAGAAAGTAGCATTTTTCTAACAGTAGCACACCCAGCTTTGTAGAAGGCAGGAAGTGTGGGGGTGGGCCTGTGGCGGCTGCGGCTGGGTCACAGGACCTGAGGGTGCCTTCTTTTCCTGAGCCGTGCTGTGGGAAGGGCAGGCAGAGAAGAATAATCACGGGCCTACTTTGTTAGGGTTAAAGTTTGAGTCATTAGCATTAAAATATTAGATACTTGAAATTTGCAGAGGTGGCAGAAATATAATCATTTTGACTAAGAGATCAGTGTTAGGAACATTCCCGTTTGTGGAAGTAAGATATGTAGTCTTTTATTTTAGAATAGAAATGCTAATGTGTCATATCAGTACAACTATATGGCCTAGCAGAAAAATGGTTAAGAAACAAGTAACATGATTTACATCTAAGTTCTTTTGCTGATTTGCCTCAGTTTCTTTACACAGCAGTGGGAATGATGGTAACAGCTAACACCGCATTATGATGAGCCATGGGCCACGTACTTTCTCTGTATAGGTACTGAAGAAGCTGAGATCCGAGTTAAGTGACCTGCTAAATGTCACTCAGCTAGTAAATGACCATTTGACCCTGGGACGCCTGACTCCAGAGCATACATATATGTCTATTCAACTCCCACCATACTATCCACTCTGTTTATCTCATAGGGTATGGCAAGAATGAAATTAGGTGAGAGAAAGGAAGAGACTAGTTTTACGATGGCTGCTAGAATGGAGTCTACCTTTTGAAGCCTGACAAAGGTGAATTTGAATCCTACAGGTGATAACCTTGTAACAAAGCTACAGATGACTTTCTTATAATTTTGATTCTGTCATTTAAAGTGGAAATTGAAATGCCTATTTTTCTGGTTCTTGGAAGATTTAACATGATATATGTAATATATATTATAAATTATCTATCCAACTATATATTATTCAATTTGTAGTAGGAACTCAAAAGTTGCTAGCTATCATTGCTGTCTCCTATTTTCATGCTTTAGTCTGGAACACCAGGACTATTTATATGTATATGGACTATTTATATGTATATTTTTGTATCCTACTTTAGTTTTCATGGATTGAGCACAAAGTTATCACTGAGCTGTTGATAATAATGGCTAACACTTAATGGGAGCTTCCCGTGGGCTACCTGCTATTCTAGGCTTTTTGCGTATATTAACTTGTTTAACCACCACAAGATGAAGAAAATGCTCTTAGTGTCCTGATTTTACAGACGAGGAAGTGACGTTCACAGTCATACAGTTTGTGACAGTGCTGGGATTTAAAACCAGCAGTCTGGTTCTTAATCACTGTGCTGTGAGTCATAGATTCATAAGATCACAGAGTTGGAAGAAGAAGTAGAGGTTTTGTAGTTCAGCCTTGCGCTGCACAGTGAGAATTGCTTGCTTGATATTGAATAAGAGATGCTTATTCAGCTTCTGGTTCTCAGTTGCAGAAGGAAACCAGCTTTACCTTTTCCTCCTCCATTGGTCTTCCAGTTGTTTAGGGACCCGGAACAAGGTTGGCTTGCTCTTCAACATGACACGCCTTTGCTGTTTGAAAACTGTTACCTCCTTTTTTCCGAGCTAGTAAGTTCATAGTAAGTTCAGGTTTTCCTCATCATTCTGTTTGGCCCTCTGATTGTTCTTAAGTGTGGTGGAGTGAAACATGTCAATTATTGTCCATCAGCAGTAAATAATTCTTTTTTCAATGCAGGTTAAGATTGCATTGGCTTTTTGTACAACTTTATTACACAGTTTGCTCCCCTTGGTTTTAGGTAACTACCATCTCCTGTTTATTAATCTGCTCAGGCTGTTATAGAAAAATTCCATAGACTAGGTGGCTTAACCAACGGAAATTTATTTTCTCACAGTTCTGGAATCTAGAAATTGATCAGTATTGGTCAGCCATGATCAGTATTCTGGCTGATTTGGTGTCTGGTGAGAACTCTCTTTCTGGCCTGCAAACAGTGTCCATCTTGATATGTCCTCACGTGGCCTCTCCTCCTTGATGTGTGTGTCTGGGGGGAGAGAGAGCTTCTGCATGTTTTTGTCTTTTATTAGGACCCACCATTATGACTCCACTTAACCTTTAGGTAGTATTAGGCCCAAATACTATCTCATTGGGGTTAGGGCTTCAACCTATGAATTTTGGCAGACACAATTCAGTTCATAGCATCCTATGATAATAGGGGTGTGACTGGGTGCTGGAGACCAATAATGGAGAACTGAGGGGAAGGGCCATGGCCACTTAATCTTGGGCTGCAGGGCAGTGTAGAAAGGAGTCAAAACTGCCCCTCCTCCTTCGGAGGCTGTGCTACATAATCTCACCAAGCCCCAGAGGTTCCCCTTTCTCTTGGGTTTTGAGTGCTGTGATACTGAGAAGGTGAGCCAGAAAGGGACACAGCTGAAATCTGTCATTGCATCAGTAACTCTGAGCTTCAGACCTAGGGATTTCCCCATCTATCTCATATTGGGCATTTTGCCTTCCTGCCATAGGAAACAGATGCAGGGAGGACAGGTTGTAAGCTGGAGCCCTTAATCGTAAGAGCAAAGGGAGCTATCCCAGGACCTTTAGTGTTGGCGGGATGACTGTGGAGACCTGCCAGAGAAATCCTAACAGCCCTCACAGAGAGGCTTCAGTTAGGGAGATCCACTTCAGCTCGGAAGAGCATGAGGCCAGGGCAAACAAGGCGTATGTCCATTAGGACTCTCTAGTCCAGATTGCCAGTGCTAGGAAATCCAGTCTGAAGTACCTTAAACAAGAGGGAATGTGTTGGTTCACACAAAGTCGGCGGGCAGGCTGAGGTCCCAGTGTGGTTTGGTCCAATGCTCAAGTATTATTAATGGGGTCTGTTTCTAGGCTTGTTTCATCTGGATTTTAGCTTTATTGGCTTACTTTGCGGTTTCATATCATTGAACTACCAGTTCCAGAGGAAGACTAAACATGTTTCCTTGGCAAGCCAATCAGGGATTCTCCTGTAGCTAGGGTTGGAGTCAATTCCATGGAAACCACATGACTAAAGAATAGTGGAAGGTGGTTTCCCAAAGGAAATTTTGGATCTTCTTTTCCAAAGTAAACTTAAGATCTCTTAGAAGCTTTGGAAATGGCTACTGGACAGAAGCAAAATGGGCATATTATAGAGCTCTGACATGGTCCCCAAAACAAATCTTCAGTCCATGTTACTGGAATGTCCCTGAGAATTGTAATAAGGTGTCACTTTCTTTTCACACTATTTTTATAGCAGCTCTGTGTTTTTATATACTGAAGTATAAGACTATAGTCTCCTCAGATTATCCCTCATTTATAGCTGAGATTTCCCCTAGGGTCTTGCCATGTGTGCCCATCCACCTAAAAAAAAAAGTTATTGGGTGTCTACTGTGTGCCAAGGGATGCTAGATGCTGGGGATGTTGCAGTAAAGGAGAGAGAGAGACAGTCATTGCCCTCATGAGGCTTCCAGTTTTCTGTTCCAGTCTCTCATCAAGCTGCCATGCTGGTGCTTGTCTGTCGTGTCATGCTCTGATCTCCCTCAGGGGTGGCTGCCCCCACCCACTCCCACCCTGGCCTTGCCCTATTTTTTTATTATGCTGTGCCACAGAGAGAGTAGAATCTCCCTTTAATTCTGTGCAGCATGGCAGAGACTGTATATGTTCTCATATGTGCAGGATAGTACTTGTCACAATTGTCATGAATTGTCTGTATATCTGTTGGTTTAATATCTTTCTCTAAAGGTAGTGACTAAATCTTATTATTGTTTTACCTTATCTAGCACAGCGTCTAGAGCATATGAAGCATTTAAATTTCTGAAAGATCTGCTAGACTATCAGGATTAACAAGACTATTTAAGGTGAAGGAATAATAAAATATACAAAGAAAAATTATCCTGACCCAGCAAACAAAAGTTCAGGACCAGACAGCTTCATTGGTGAATTCTGCCAAAATTCAAGGAGGAATGAGTATCGATCCTTTACAAATTCTTCAAATATTAGCAGAGGAAGTAAGTTTTTCAAACTCATTTTATGAGGCCAGCATTACCCTGAACCAGACAAAGATGCCACAAAAAAAGAATATTATAAGCCAGCACCCTGATGTCCACCCTCCTTTCCTTCTGGCAATTACCAAACTGTTCTCTGTGTCTATGAGGTTGTGTCTTTGTTTTATTTTTTTACTTTAACAGATCTCTAGTGGTCAGTGAGGAAGTTACCTACTGGTGGAAAAACTCTGACTTCACTGAACAGAGACTTCTGTGTAGGTTTTGTCTCCATTAAGTGAATATATAGAGAAAATTAAATTTGAATAGAAAGCAATCCATTGTTATTCCACATCTGGTTGTTATTTGCATTCCTCTGTTGAATTTATGTCTTAATTGAATCCTAAGCTTTCCAGCAGATGTACATTGAACTCTTCTGTTTCATGATCCAGACAGAATCAGAGGCCTAATATACTGGCCATCTATTTGCTTGTTTTCTTTGCATGATGTATTTATTGCCTGTCTTGATTTGTAAGAATTACCTGAGAAAAATGGGAATTTTGTTATTTATATAGGAAAAATAGAGAAATTCTTGCTGTTAATTTTGCCGAGATAAATAAACTTCGTATAGTGTTTTTAATCTCAAAAACAGTATCCTGAAACAGTTACTATGCTATGGCAAAATAGCATAGGTTGGGTGGCTTAAACAACAGAAATTTATTTTCTCACAGTTCTGAAGACTGAGAAATCCAAGATCAAGGTGCTGATAGATTCAGTTCTCAGTGAGAGCTCTCTTCCTGACGTGTAGACAACTGCATTTTTGCTGTGTCTTCAAATGGCAGAGAGACAGAAAGCTCTCCAGCATTTGTTCTTATAAGGACACTAACCCTGTTTGATCAGGTTCCTGTTCTTTAACCTTAATTACCTCCTTATAGGCCCTATCTCAAAACATAATCATATTGAGGATTAGGGCTTCAATGTATGAATTTTAGGAGATACTGTTCACTCTACAGCAGAGTTGCCACCTTCAAAGCTCATAGCTCTAGGATCCCTTTAGGTACCTTTCTAATGTCCACCTGCCTAGTTTCCTGCACGCTTCTATGTGGCAGAGGCCGGCTGACCATACCCTGGTGTGCTCTGAGCATGTCTAGTCACAAGAATCGGTGCATACCTCTGCTGAGACCCAGAGAGAGGACAAAGTTCCTTCCCTCCCTGTGTGAAGTTGGCCTTCTCAGTCCCTGTTTTTAGTTAACTCTGTCTCATCCAAGGATTGAGAATATCCACTGCCTCTTGGGGAAACTTATCCTTAATCTATAGTTTCCCTCCTTAAAAAGGATAAAAATGTCTCTTAACACCACTCAAACTCAACCCCAAGTTAAAATCTTCTGTACCAAGCAGAGTACTTATATTTTAAAAATTCAAAATGTCAATATTTAGGTTATTTCACATTATTCTTCAAGAAAAATTGGTAGGTATAACCAACGGTGCATTTGGATATCTTTTTCAAAACAAAAACTCCTCCCACCCCAAAGAGAATCGAAGTCCTGCATGTGGGCAGATAGAAGTGCTTCTAGCATTTAGATGGCAGGCTTCCTTCCACTACCCTCTCCCTCGGGTTTTGCCCGTCAAGGCTTGGAACATCTTAGGAGTGGCCAGAACTTACATTATCCTCACATTGCCTGAGTCTGGTGCTGAATCACACAGTGCAATATTTTAGCCTCTGAAACTAGCCCTTTGTATTTCTGAATCCTTGTGTCTGGAAGAGAGGACAACACTTCTATCCTGAAACTGCCAGAAATGTGTTTTCTAGGTAGAAGTAGGAATACTGTTTGGAGCCTAGTTTTTCTTTGTTCTGAAACCCATCTAGGTCGTATGGCTGTAGTTTAAAAACCAACTTCTGACTGCTTGGAATAGCCTTGAATATTGGTAAAGTCAGTGAAATATAAATACTTCAAGCTGAGTTGTGTTTTCTTTATTAATAGAAAATAATGTTTCTTGATGAGAAAGATAAACATTTAGAAGTATTTTTTTTTCACCTGCCACCCTCACTGATTGATTGATCTAGAATTTCTGTGCAGGGTATTTAACATGACTATTAAGTGTTCCATAGTTCAATGAAGAAACCACCTAGAGTAAAATATAATTTGCAATTGGTTGAGTCAGGGTGTTATCTGTTTATTGGCAATAATGGTAATAATAACAAGTAACATTTACATAGTGCTTTAGAGTTTACAAAATGTCTGGTGGATTAGCATTAGGTCTCTTTTAGGGATGAGCACTATGCTCAAGCCCAAGCTACTGACTCCAAATCTTATCATTCAAATACCTAGTGGGTGTTTGTGGCAGGATTGGGACATAGTTCTGCCTCTTCTCACCAGTGTTGCCTCCGCTTCTGCTAGGTTACTCCATTCTGTCTGCCCCGCCACTACCTACCTGCCCCTCTGCATTTCTGGAGCTTCTGTTTCCCCTTGGACCAAACAGCAATGGGGAATCCTTCTCACCAATGAGGAAAGAGCTGTGAGATAACCATATAACTAGACTGAACACATAACTATAACTTATGTAATCATCCTTGCTCACCATCAGCCCTAGATGGGTATTTGCTAGTACATACACATTTGATGCAGCCAGATTCTGGATTTTTCCGTTACCTATCTGAGGCCCACTGTTGGAAAATACTAAACTTAGCAAAGTTAGGAATGTAGGATCAGGAAATCAGTTCTTGAGTGGACAAAGGGAAGTTTTAAGACCTGGGAGCACAGACTGACTTTGGGGATGTGGTGATGAGATAGAGATGACAGATTTTGCTCTGCGGATACTTTTCTTCTAGCACCGTTCCCTGGACCATCGCCCCTGTGTGTATCCCTTGCAGAGCAGGAGAGACCCAGGCTTCCTAACCATCGGCCCTTCTGCTCAGAGAGCTCTCAGAAAAACTGCTTCTCCTCTTGTCGTTCAGCCAAACAGAAGGTTCCCTGTGACCTCTCATTTCCTATTGCTGAGGAAAGAGGAAGGCTCTGGGTTAAGGAGAGTTCATCAGGCCTGTGTAGGAAACAGAGCTTCTGACTTGCTTGTTCTCAAAGGGCAGATTGTTGTTCCTCATTTGTACATTAATAAAAATGCTCTCCGGTAGTAGCAATACTTTTTTGATATATTTTATTTTAATTCCTTTGAGTTATTTCATTAGTACATTTATTTCACAGTGTGTTAGTGTGTTGTCATTTTGATGTGCTCTGTTTCTTCGACTGTGCTGACTCCTGGATACATGTATTTGGACAGGTGTGCTGATGGCGTCATACATACACAGGTTGGCAAAAGTAGGTTCACAGTTGTTCATATGGAAAGTGATACAATAACAAATACATGAAAATACAAGAATAAACTCCATGTTTTGTGTATTCACAACTGTGAACCTACTTTTGCCTGTATTTGCTAACCAGAGAATGTGTCTTCTCCTTTGGAATTGCTCTTATTGGAAGAATGTTTCTTTACCTGTGGTTCACAGTCAAGCATTACCTGAGTTTAGCTCGTTGTTACTGGTTTCTCTTTGAATTTATACTCTTGTATATATTATTACGTAAAGCTCCTCTCCCATGTTCCCCAAGGGAAGCCATGAGTAAAAAGGAAGTGCAAAACAGAGGAAATTCCAATATGCTCTTGGATGTTTTCTCCAACAATCGTTGAAATCTTCACCACAGAAAGAAAACCTTGCTTGTAAGGATGGATGGAGGACTCCTTCAGTGTTTTAAGTTAATTTTCTTGGCTTCACTCTGGTCACTCTACCAAACTCTTTGTCATTTCCCCCAACCTACCCAGTACCAGCTTGGTCCCCTCTTTCAACTAGTTATCTGTGTTTTTTGCTGTGTTTCTGACTTCTGAAACATGACTTTGAACCTTGAGGACGGCAGTCTCTTAAAATGTTGTGGTTTTGAGGGTCAGAGAAAGTTCTACCCCGGGTTGAGGTTTGAGGGCACAAGTGCCTAGGATTCTATTCTCTTCAATTGTTGAATGAATTAGGTTCACTCTTCTGTTCAGAATTCTACGAGCTTCCTTCAGTAGTGTCTTCTTTTAATAGTAGCACAGAGATTCTCCATCTGATACCTTTGTACAAGACTGCTATGGTGGAGACTGTATTTAACATTCATTAGCGTTTGAGCTTCCTCAGCTTGCAGGGTTTGCTCGATTTCTTAGTGGCCCAGTCCTAAACATCAGTGCTTATTTGCATTGGAGACTCTATCTTCTTGGTATACGAATAGATAAGGCACCAGATAAGAAGGAACAGGCTAGAAGTACAGTTACTGTTCCTGTTATTATTGCTGCCCTAATACTATTGCTACTGCTGTTATTGTTGCTGCTACCTGCGGCTCCAACAACAATTATAGCTGACGCCGCTGTGGCTGATTCTGCGGCTGGGAGTGCTGCTCTTTCTGCTGCTGCTACTGCTTACCACTCACGCACACATCCAGTTCTATGCTAGGTGCTATAGGGATTTTTAAGAAATCATCATCAAAGACTTCAAGTTCTTCATAGGCTGCAAAAGACTAACCTGAGAAATAATAACTGGCAAACAAGCACAATAATTACCATTGAAATAACACCGATATGTGCAAGATGCCTAACGTAATTAGCTCATTTAGTTACCTGACCATACTAAGAGACGGGTTTTACTGTTAACTCTTTTCAATAGGCAAGGAAACTATGTTGAGAGAGGGCAAGTAGTGTGCCCAGGATCACTGAGCTGGTGAATGGCACAGCTGGGATTTAAACCTAGATTTTTTTGTCCTCTAAAACCTATGCCATTTTTTTCTAGGTTGGCCTGTAGTCTTTAAATACAGGAAGCATATTCTCCTTATTATCCCAGGGGGTTCACAGTAGTTCCCAGAAATGGCAGGGCATGTGTTATGAAAAAACTGATACACAGAATATGAAAGACCCTCAGAGCTACTTACCAGGACTGAGCCTCAGGGCTCCCAGTTCCCAGCCTTGTGCTCTGCTTCCCTATGAAGCAACCCTGAAAATTAGCACAGGCCCAGAGCCTGAAAATTAGTCTAGGGGGACAGAGTTCCAGCAATTATTGAGATTTTGCTCCCCGGTATACTTGCCACGCCATGCCCTTTGTGCAGCCATATTCACTTTCATTAGCAGCATTGCCTTTACCGAACCTTTGCCCTTGAGCAGCACTGGCACTTACAGTGTGGGAATTAGTACCTTGTCTGGTGGCTGACCATTTTGGAGATCTGTGGGTTGCTTTGCTCAACAAGAATTTGCTGAGCACTTAGTATGTGCCCCTCCCCCACTCAGTGTCAGATTTTTAGTTCTATTTTTTAAATCTTTTAAGGAATCTCCATACTGTTTTCCAGGATGGCTGTACCAGTTTACATCACTATCAACAATGTGTAAGGCATCTCCACATCCTCACTAACATTTGTTATCTCCTGTCTTTTTTATAATGGCCATCCTAACAGGTGTAAGGTAACATCTTATTGTGGTTTTTATTTGCATTTACTTGATTACTGACTTCGAACATCTTTTCATATACCTGTTAGCCATTTATATGTCTTTAGAAAAATGTCTATTCAGGTCCTTTGCCCATTTTAAAGGATTATTTGTTTCTTTGCTATTGAGTTGTAAGAGTTCCTTTTGTATTTTGAATATTAACCATATTGGATATATGGTTTGCAAATGTTTTCTTGTTTGCTGATTGTTTTTTTTCCTGTGCAGAAACTTTTTAGTTCTATGTAGTCCCACTTGTTTATTTTTGTGTGTTATCTGAGAAATCATTGCCAACACCAATGTCAAGGAGCATTTCCCTTATATTTTCTTCTAGAAGTTTTACAGCATCAGGTCTTACCCTCAAATCTTTAATCCATTTTGATTTCATTGTTTTGTATGGTGTTAGATAAGGGTTTTCTTCTTTTACAGTTTCTCCAGCATCATTTATTGAAGAGGCTATCTTTTCCATTCTGTATTCCTGGTGCCTTTGTTGAAAATTAGTTGACCATATATGTATGGGCTTATTTCTGGGCTATTTTGTTCCAGTGATCTGTTTGTTTTTATGCCAATATACTACTATTTTGACTACTAGCTTTGTAATATACTTTGCAATCAAGAAGTGTGATGCCCCCAACTTTGCTCTTCTTGCTCAATATTGTTTGAGTTATTGGGAGTCTTTTGTGGTTCCATGCCAATTTCAGGATTGTTTTCCTATATTTGTAAAAAACTCATTGGAATTCTGATAGGGATCGGGTTATACTGTATATCACTTTGGGTACGATGGACATTTTAACATTATTAATTATTCTAATCCATGAACGTGGGTTATCTTTGCATTTATTCATGTCTTCCATTTCTTTTTATCAATGTTTTGTAATTGTCAGTGTACAGATCTCCCACCACCTTGGTTAAATTTATCCTAACTATTCTTTTTGATGCTGTTGTAAATGGGATTGTTTTCTTAATTTCTTTTAGGCATAGTTTGTTAGTGTATAGAAACACAAATGATTTTGAAGATCTGGATATGTTAATTTGTTTGGGCTGCTATAACAGAAATCCCATAGTCTGGCAGCTGATAAATAATAGAATTTTATTTCTCACGGTTTTTAGTTTGAAATGTCTAAGATCAAACCACTGGCAGATTCAGTGTATGTGAGGACCCACTTCCTGGTTCATAGATGGTGCTTCTTCAGTGTGTACACCCTCACATGGCAAAATAAGGCCAGGGAGTGTTCTTGGTCCTCTTTTATAAGGGCGATAGTCCCATTCGTGAGGGATCCATACTCCCAACCTAATCACCTCTCAGAGGCCCCACCTGCTAATACCATTACCTTGGGGATTAATTTGGGGGTGGGGAACAAATATTCTGTTCATAGCACTGGGTAAGCACTATGAACATAGAGCTGGGTGAAGCAATGCTTTTAATACTTGACTTTGTTGTTGTTTTTTTAATGATATCTCAATGTATATATTATGGTATGTGTTCTTTTGTGATATGAATACTTATGAGTATTTTAGATTGACTTTCATTTTGTGTCCATATAATCCCTTTCAAAAGAATTCCATGAAACAATAACATTTTGTATTTTGATGAAATGTTTTTATAATAAGTACATTAATATAATGTTTAGTCCAGCAATAAAGTAGTAAATTTAAAAGTAAAACTATGTCATTGGCTACAGTGAGAGGAAAAGACTGGTGTTATGTGCAAAAAATCATTCTCACCTATGTTTTTTACTTGTGTGTGTGTTGTATTTGTATGCACATGCATTTACGTATGGCTGGTGGTTTGGGAGTTTTGGATTGCGTGTCTTTAGCTGGCCTTGGAGAATGGGAGGGAGCATTAAGTCTCTGAGCTTGATAAACTCTGGTAAAGAAACATTTACTGGGCAATGTATGGAAAAAAAGTGTTTGTTACATTAATCCTGCAGGATAGGTTTATCCTACTCTGGAAGCCTTGCCTTTTCCCTGAAGAAAGTGAAAGCCCTGGCTGCATAGCTCCGTGGGTTAGAGCATTGTCCCAATATGCCTGGGTTGTGGGTTGGATCGCTGGTCAGGGCACATATAAGAATCAACCAACGAATGCATAAATAAATGGAACAATGAATAGATTGTTCCATAGTTTCTCTTTCTTTTTCTCACCCACTCCCTTCCTCTCTCTCTCTAATATCGATAATTAAAAAAAAAGACTTGATGTTTTCATGATAGACATACATCCAGTTAATGGAATATAAAGCAGCTTGTGTAAAGACTCAGGCAGAGTTAAAATAAAACTGGTTATAATGGGTTGCAGGATTTCAGCTCTCTCATTTGTTTCACGGCATCCCAGCAAATAAAGATTACTTCACTAATGGTGTGTAACTCTGTGCTTACATAGAGCTGGCTTTTAAGAATGTATTTATTAAATTGGATTAATTACTAAAAAAATGTTTGTACCTGTAAACAAATCTCTTTTATTATAGCTGTTTGTGACTTTATTATAGTAAACCTTTTAATGTATTATTTACTGAAGGAATTTTACTTAAGAAAATAAGGTGTCATTTGTTTATAAATTAGGATTAGTTATTTTATTAATAATTTTTTCCTGGGTAAGGGGAGGATTCTAGTTTAAAGGACTATGGACTTAAAATGCTTTTAGTTATAAGACTCAGTTGTAAATAATTTTTAAAAAGGTATTATGATCAATATTCCCTCTATCTCTAATGACACATAGAAGGTATTTGCTTGTTTACTTGCTTTTTCATTTTTTGTCAAAAGGAGATATAACTATTTATACATACAAGCCTTAGTAAAATTTTATAACATTTCAAACTCTGGGACGATAAGGAAAGCTGGTAGGAAATTTGTCTTTCACTGGAATGGAACCGATGTTATTTTACAAGAAAGAAATTAAGAATTAACTTCCAGCCAAGATGGAGGCATAAGCAGACACACTGTGCCTCTTCTCACAACCAAAATTAAGGACAACAAAGATTTAGAAACAAGAAAACAACCAGAATTCAGAAAATCAAACTGTTTGGAAGTCCAACAACGATTCATCCAGACTGGTAAGAGGGGCAGAGTCGCGGCAGGAAAAAGCGGAGGTGCGGACGGGCACACAGGCAGCAGCGGCTGGCAGCCCCCAGGTGCACAGGCGGCGAGTAGCAGACCCCGGGCACGGGGTGGCAACTGTGCAGAACCAGTGAGGCCGCGCAAGGCAGCTGGCTGACCGAGTGGTCCCACATTCACGTGCAGATAATCCAGGCAAAGGGGAAGTGGTGGAAGGGACTGGAATCTGAGAGTGAGCAAAGCAAGCGCCATTGTCTCCTCTCGGACCCCGCCCCCACATACAGCATCATTACCCAGCGACTGGACTGTCCCACCCTGGGGAACACCTGAGGCTCCACCCCTCACTATGTAACAGCTGCAACTA
>PVKU01013565.1:0-28123 GCA_004027475.1 Anoura caudifer | reverse complement strand
GCAAAGGCAGTCCTTAGAGGAAAGTTCATAGCAATACAGGCCTACCTAAAAAAGATAGAAACATCTCAAACAAACAACTTAACTCTACGCCTACAAGAACTCGAGGATCAACAGCAAAGACAGCCCAGAGCAAGTAGAAAGAAGGAAATAACTAAGATCAGAGCAGAATTAAATGACATAGAGACTAAAAGCACAATTCCAAGGATCAATGAATCCAGGAGCTGCTTCTTTGAAAAGATAAACAAAATTGACAAGCCTTTAAGCAGGCCCATCAAGAAAAAAAGAGAGAGGGCCCAAATAAACACAATCAGAAAAGAAAGAGGAGAGATTACAACTGACACCACAGAAATACAAAGGATTGTAAGAAATTACTATGAAGAACTGTATGCCAAGAAATTTGAAAACTTGGGTGAAATGGACATGTTTCTAGAAAAATATAATCTCCCAAAACTCGAAGAAGAAGCAGAAATCCTGAACCGACCAATAACAGCAGATGAAATAGAAGCAGTAATCAAAAAACTCCCGACACACAAAAGCCCGGAATCAGATGGTTCACAGGAGAATTTTAAAAAGCATTTAAGGAAGAGCTAATCCCTATCCTTCAGAAACTTTTTGAAAAAATCCAAAATGATGGAAGACTACCAAACTCTTTTTATGAAACCAGCATCATTCTAATCCCCAAACCAGATAAAGACATAACAAGGAAAGAAAACTTCAGGCCCATATCACTGATGAACATAGATGCTAAAATCCTCAACAAAATACTGGCAAACCACATCTAACAATAACATTAAAAAGATCTTACATCATGACCAAGTGGGATTCATCCCAGGGATGCAAGGATCGTTCAACATACACAAATTAGTAAATGTAATACATCACATAAACAAAAGCAAAGACAAAAATCACATGATCATATCAATAGATGCAGAAAAAGCATTTAATAAGGTACAGCACCCGTTTATGATAAAAACCCTCAGCAAAGTGGGAATTGAGGGAGCATTCCTCAATATAATCAAGGCCATATATGAGAGACCTACAGCCAACATCATACTTAATGGGCAAAAACTAAAATCTTTTCCACTAAGATCAGGAACAAGACAAGGGTGACCACTTTCACCACTTCTATTCAATATAGTATTGGAAGTATTGGCCACAGCAATTAGACAAGAAAAGGAAATAAAAGGCATCCAAATTGAAAAGGAGGAAACAAAACTATCATTATTTTCAGATGACATAATAGTGTACATAGAAAATCCTATAGACTTGGCCCAAAAGCTGCTCAACCTAGTAAATGAATTTGGCCAAACAGCAGGATACAAAGTCAATATCCAAAAATCAAAGGCATTTTTGTATACAAACAATGAAACAGCAGAAGCAGAAATCAAGAAAAAAAAAATCCCATTTGATATAGCAAAAAGAAAAATAAAATACCTAGGAATAAACCTAACCAAAGACGTAAGGGATCTGTACGCAGAAAACTACACAACATTGAAGAAAGAAATCAAGGAAGATACAAACAAATGGAAACATATACTGTGTTCATGGATCGGAAGAATTAACATCATCAAAATGTCCATACTACCAAAAGCAATTTACAGATTCAATGCAATACCTATTAAAGTACCAATGGCATATTTCACAGACATAGAACAAACACTTCAAAAATTTATTTGGAGCCATAAACAACCTCGAATAGCTACAGCAATCTTGAGAAAGAAGAGCCAAGTAGGAGGGATTACAATACCTGATACCAAACTGTATTACAAGGCCACTGTAATCAAAACAGCCTGGTACTGGCACAAAAACAGACACATGGACCAGTGGAATAGAACAGAGAGCCCAGAAGTAAACCCATTTCTCTATGGTCAATTAATATTTGACAAAGGAGGCAGCAACATAAAATGGAGTACAAGTAGCCTCTTCAACAAGTGGTGTTGGGAGAACTGGACAGCTACATGCAAAAAAATGAAACTTGAACACCAACTTACACCATACACAAAAATAAATTCAAGGTGGATAAAAGATTTAAATATAAGCCGTGACACCATTAAAGTCCTATAGGAGAACATAGGCAGGAAAATCTCAGACATTTCACGCAGCAACATTTTTACTGATGTGTCCCCTAAAGCAAGGGACATAAAGGAAAGAATAAACAAATGGGATCTCATCAAAATAAAAAGCTTCTGGATGGCTAAAGAAAACATTATTAAAATAAAAAGAGAACCAACTGTATGGGAAAACATATTTGCCAATGATACCTCAGACAAGGGTTTAATCTCCAAAATATATAAAGAACTTACACGACTCCACTCTAAGAAGATAAGCAACCCAATTAAAAAATGGGCAAAGGACTGGAACAGATACTTCTCCAAGGAGGTCATACAAAAGATCCAGAAACACATGAAAAGATGCTCGATATCGCTAGCTATCAGAGAGATGCAAATTAAAGCCACAATGAAATACCACCTCACACCAGTCAGAATGGCCATCATAAACAAAGCAACAAACAGCAAGTGTTGGAGAGGTTGTGGAGAAAAGGGGACCCTAGTACACTGTTGGTGGGACTGCAGACTGGTACAGCTAGTATGAAAAGCAGTATGGAATTTTCTAAGAAAACTAAAAATGGACCTACCTTTTGACCCAACAATTCCACTGCTAGGATTATATCCTAGAAACCCTGAAACACCAATCCAAAATAACCTATGCACCCCAATGTTCATAGCAGCACAATTTACAATAGCCAAGTGTTGGAAGCAACCTAGGTACCCATCAGTAAATGAATGGATCAAGAAATTATGGTACATTTACACAATGGAATTCTATGCAGCAGAAAGAAAAAAAGAGCTCCTACCCTTCTTGACAGCATGGATGGAACTGGAGAGCATTATGCTAAGCAAAATAATCCAGGAGGTGAAAGACAAATACCATATGATCTCACCTTTAACAGGAACCTCATCAAAAAAACAAACAAACAAGCATAATATAACCAAAGACACTGAAATTGAGAACAAGAGAGGAGAGGGATAGGAATATCCAGGGAAAAAGGGGACGGGTTTAGAGCAACAAGTATGAAAGCCACATGGACAAAAGCTGAGGGGGGGGATGGAAATGGGAAGGAGCTGGGGAGGGCTGGGGAGGTGGGATGGGATGGGAATAGAAAACAGAAAACTGTATAAGAACAACAATTAAAATAAAATTTAAAAAAATCATTGTGTGATTTGAAAAAAATACAGTGCCTATTTTGAATTGGGTGGACTGGTTCCACTTTTAGTCATAGCCATGGTCTCTGGTTTTGATCCCTGTCTTCATTTAGGTTCAGCATGCTTTCTCCTCTGTCTAAACGACATCCAGTGGAATGGAGTGAGAAACCCTACATACTAGGGTGGAGTGAGAGCTGCAGAAACTCTTGGTACATGCATTCTTTTCAAACTCCTGCAGTAAGAGATTTGCCCAGACTTACCATGGCTTCTAGCAATCTAATACCATGTTCCTGGCAAAACCCAGCATCCTTTTGAGTTTCTGTCTGGCCAAGGTCCAGGGTGGCAAAATAATTTACTATCCCTTCTAGCCAACTTCTGATGACAGGCCCCCGATCTTCCTTTCTTATAGTATTTTCCAAAAAGGACTTAATCATTGTGAGTCTTTTCTTTCTCCTTGTGATGTGTGTGTGTATCCCCTATAAGCCAGAAGTGTCTTTCTCAAAGACATGACAGCCATTCTTTTGAAATGTAATCACTGGGAAGGAGGTGACCTCTGTCTGCAGTCTCTGTGGGTAGATAGAATCTTACTCCACAGCTGCCAGCAAATGGACAACCCTTTACAATCTTGTATTCCATCCCTGCTTGCTCCTCTTCCCTACATCTTCATTCTTTTCTTAGAAAATGCCCTGTCTCCTCTGCATAAATTGCAATGAAGTTCAGCTCTTCTCCCTACTATCAGTAGTTATTGAAGAAAATCTGTTTTCACAGCTCTCACTGCCTAGCTTTGTTTATCTTCGACAGTGATCACATCCATACTTAACTATTATGTAGCTGAATAATTGGTTTTAATGTTCAAAAGGGCTACAGAGAAGTTAGAAGAAAGGGTACACACTGTGACACCCACCATGTTGGAAGTAGTCCTATTATTCCTGACCTCTGTGGCCGTGTCCATGAAAAACTGAATGTACACATAATTTGCTGAGCATATGCTATGGCGACTTTGTATGTCAACTCCCAATTTCACAACAGTGCCAATAATAACTGACACTTGTTAATGGCTTATTCTTTATATCCCAGACACCATGAGAAAACACTTTGCATATATAAGCTCATTTAATCCTCCCAAATATCTTACAGTGTAGGTGCCATTGTCATCCCCATGTTACAGGAAGGAAATGGGATCAGAGAGGCAAGTAATTTTTCCAAAGTCATGTACACAAAAACTGATATACCTTATTTTATTGCATTTTGTTTTACTGAGCTTTGCAACTATTGTGTTTTTCACAAATTGAAAGCAAGACCCTCCACCATCAAAAAGATTATGGGCAATTCATTGAAGGTTCAGATGATGGTTAGCATGTTTTAGCAATAAAATATTTTAAATTACAGTGTGGTTTTAGAAATAATGCTATTGTATACTTATTAGACTAAAGTATAGTGTAGACATAACTTGTATATGCACTGAGAAACCAAACTATCTGTGTGGCTTGCTTTATTACAATATTAGCTTTATTGCAACGGTCTGAAACTGAACCCACCATACCTCAGAAGGATGTCTGTAGTTAGTAAGAGACTAACCAGTGCTCAAACTAACTCTTTGACCTCAAAGCCCGTATACTTAAGCACCAGGCTTTTCTGGATCCACTATATTACTGAGAAAGATGCAAGTACACAGATAATAATAATTCAAGGTAATAATAGCATGTATCATAATATAGGATGTGATACATATACTTGCTTAGGGAACTTCTTAATAATCATAATGAGATTAATGAGAGGAAATGAATTGACACTGTTTTTATCACCCTTCTCTTGAATCTAGAAAATTTTATCATTTTTCTAGAGAATCTGAACTTCCAATTTAGGAATGAATTTAATTGCCCTGGTGCCATATCATTTATTAGCTGATATTCTATATAAATAATTTCCCTTCTTTTCTCTTCCTTCATCATTGCTTCCCCTGAATTGTTTTCTTAGACTTGAGTAAATCTGAAAGCTTCAGCAAAGCCCACTAATTCATGGAAGAAATAGAAGTGGATAATAAAGTTGAATGTGGATGTTATGGTGAGACAGCTGGCCTCAGAAGTGGCTTTGGTTGGCTGGATTCATCACTCGGAGTGAGCCCTGAGCAATGGAAATGATTATCTCTATTCTTTCTTGACTCTATCTGAAGAAAAATCCACATCAGACACTGTCTCTTAATCAGTCAATGTCAAGAAGTTTCACAGCCACTAAACACTTCTTTTATTACTAGTCTTATTGCAGAAAAACTCAGGCAGGCTTTGTCTCTTATCCACATTCTGGTGCATTTGAAAAGAGTGATTTTCAAAAGCACTTTTCAAGTCACATGACCTCCAGACTTGGACAAAGATGTGCTGGGCCTCCTGTCTTCTTAGAGATTCAGCATTTTTTCAGTCCAACTAAATCCACTTGTGGGTCCATTCTGCTCCAGAGATCAGAAAGAAGTTCAACTTAGCATCTGCTAAAGTCAGCATCAGCAAACTGAGAAGGTTCTGGAATTTGAGCTGGAGTGCCCACTTGGGCACTATATACAATCATAAAGGCACCGTACAGCCCCAATGATAGAGTGAGATAAGGGTCAGTACTTGCCAGAGTAAGGATCCAGAGACTACTTGTTGTAAACTTACTTCTACAACAGTTGTCAAAGAACAATGTAATATTACAACTGGCAAGGTCCTTAGGAGGACCTCTAGTCAGTAAGGAGGGGTGAAGATGAACCAAGTGCCTTAACCAGATGCATTCTAGTTGAGGAAAAACAGGGAAGATATTTTACTTTTCTACGCCTAGTTTTCCTATCTTATGGTATTATTGTATTAAATTACATAATATTCATCACAATTCCTGGCATAGAGTCATGCTGAAAAAGATTTTAGCTAACTGCTTCCATGCCATCATCATCACCCTTCTCACCACATATATACCAGGGCTCACTGAAATATAGCCAGCAGGTCAGGTGTGGTCCACAACCTGTTTTTAATTTTGTAAATGACATTTTATTTGACCACAGTTACACCCAGTTGATAATGCTGTCTATGGCTGTTATAGGAGCAGCAACAAATAGCTATAGCAGAGACCTTTACAGAAAAAGTCTGCTCACCCTGGCCAGTGGTTTGAACTCTCTGGGAAATGATGGAAAGGCCAAAAAGCAAACTCTGGTTTCCACTTCATTCATATCATATGTATATTAGAGTTTTGCATATGATTTGACTATAGAAAATTTGAGAAAAAAGGGAAAATAGAATGAATGAAGTTGAACAAACTAGGCAAATGACATTTTTTCCTAAAGCTAGCCTCTTTGAGTTGGTAGGTAGGGGACCAGAAGAAGGGATAGAAGGATATATCAGGTAGGTAGTACTGGCTCTGTAAAGATATTTTAGCAAGAAATTACATGGAGTGTCTGCGCAACTGTAAGTAGTCCTCAGTTGATGGAGCACTGAGTACAGAGTTGGGAGCATGGAGTTGGAAGATGAAATTAGGCAGCTGAGTGGCAGTCAAATCATGCCTGATACTGGATGTTATCTTAAGCAGCTGAGACTTTATCTTGTAGGAGATAGGGAATTGGAAAGGGTGGAAGGGGAAAGTGACATTCTAAGTTTTTCTTATGGGTTGGATCATTGTGACAGAGGTACTGCAAAAATAACTGGCAGATAATTAAATGGAGGCAGGGAGCACAGCTGGGAAGCAATATTGGTGGTATACATGACATGTAGATTATCAAGCACTGCAGAACTAAAAAATGTTAGAAAATTTAGGCTGGCTAGAATGTCAATATAAAATTTGTTTCTGGATTTTGAGTTAAATTATTTTTAATTTATGAAAATCCAAATCAAGACAGCTACCATGTGTTATGAAGTATGGATGCTCTTTGGCAGGGGAAAAGGAGTATCCCCATAAGATTCCATGACTGGCAGGCCCATGGTGGTGGTAATAGTAATAACTTTATCATTCATTTATTGAATGGTAAATTGTGAACCAGTAGTTTTACAGACATTACCATAGTTCTTTTTTTAAAGTATAGTTTATTGATTATGCTATTACAGTTGTCCCATTTTTTCCCCTTCATCCCCCTCTGCCTGCTACTCCCATTCCCTCCAGCATTCTCCCACCCCTTAGTTTATGTCCCTGGGTTGTACATACAAGTTTTTTTGGCTTCTCCACTACCTATAATATTCTTACAATACAATAACTTTTTTTCTTCCCCTCAAAGATCACTTAATTTATCTTATTTTGGTTCTCCACACCTACGTCAGCCTCAGTTCTTGCACTTGAACTATTGAAAGGCTGTTACTCTAGAGAATAACAGCATCTCTTGGAGAATCATATAACCAACCATCCAGCATCTTGCTGTTACTCACTGAGTTTTCTTCCCTTTACATTAGTGAACCATAAAGGAAAGACTTCAGAGAAACAGGAAAACATTGTCTTCCTTCCCCTCATTATGAGACATTTCCTCCTCTTCTCTGTAGATAGCTATTTTTATAATGACTGCATTTCTGTCTTCTCAGTTATGTTAGATAGTAGAATACTTTTGGCTCTAGCTGGCGTCGCTTAGTGGATTGAGCACTGGCCTGTGAACCAAAGGATCACTGGTTCAATTCCCAGTCAGAGCACATGCCTGGCTTGCAGGTCAGGTCCCTAGGAGGGGCTGTGTGAGAGGCAACCAGACATTGATGTTTCTCTCCCTCTTATTCTCCTTCCCTTCCCCTCTCTTTAAATATAAATAACTAAAATCTTAAAAAGAATACTTTTGTTAAAGGCTGGTAAAATCTAAACTAATGATTAGTCATGGGCCTACATGAATATAGAGAATTCCTTGTAGTTTTTGTACCTAACATTTAGATAATTTAAGATTTTTAAGGTACACCATGGGTTAGCTAGTGGCTGGTCCTGGATTATTTGGAAATCTAAGAAGAGACAAGACACTTGGACAAAAATAAGTTTATGTCTTTGCTCCATACATCAATGTGAGGGGGACTGAAATGTCAGGGAGATGTTTGTGTAGTAGGAGAGGTTTGTGGAAAATACTAAAGTCTTGACATCTATAAAACATCTATGAAATTTCTCTAGCTGAGGCAGGACTAAGCAAAGACTGGATATTGCCCCAATATTCTGGATATATTGTATACCAAATTAAATCATCTAGTCAAATAGTGTCTCTGATGCCATTTTAAAAAGAGATGGGAAATAGGTCATGGTAGACGGATGCAGGGCTGTCTTCTCTCTATATTACATGAACTTTTGATGCCATGACTACCAGGAGAAAATGGAGAAAATTAAATTGTTGTCCTGTCTCTGCAGTGAATCAATGTTATTTTAAAAAGAAGGGAAAAAAGGATTTTACTTGATTGGAAAAATTTGGGGGCACATACCCAAGTGCAAAATATAGCCTTGGATTAGATTCCAGTGTAGATAACAAACTACACAAAATATTTGGGGTGAATAAAGAAAAGTAGAATGTGATCTAGATATCAAAGAGATAAAAAAGTTGAAATTAAGTTATAATAAGGGAGATTGTAGAACAGTATATACAATGTGATCTTACTTCAGTAGGGAAAAAAATTACATGTACATGGGCATGCTCACAGAGAGAATATCCAGAAAGATAATGAGCCAATGATATTAGCAGCAGCAATCTTGGAGTGGTAGAAATATAACATTTTAGTTATTGTTGTTGTTTTTTAACTCTTCTTTTAAAATATATTTTATTGATTATGTTATTACAGTTGTGCCATTTTCCCCCTTCACTCTTCTCCACCCTGCACACCCCCTCCCACCTGCATTCCCCCCTTTAGTTCATATCCATGTGTCATACTTACACAGTTCTTTAGCTTCTACACTTCTCATACTATTCTTACCCTCCCACTGTCTATTTCCTACCTACCATCTATACTACTTATTCTCTGTACCTTTTCCCCCCCTCTCGTCCTCCCACTTCCCTGTTGCTAACCCTCCATGTGATCTCTGTTTCTGTGGTGCTGTTCCTGTTCTACCTGTTTGCTTAGTTTGTTTTTGATTTTAGGTGTGGTTGTTAATAATTGTGAGTTTGCTGTTACTTTACTGTATATGTTTTTATCTTCTTTTTCCTAGATAAGTCCCTTTAACATTTCATATAATAAGGGCTTGGTGATGATGAACTTCTTTAACTTGACCTTGTCTGAGAAGCACTTTATCTGCCCTGCCATTCTAAATGAAAGCTTTGCTGGATAGAGCAATGTTGGATGTAGGTCCTTGCCTTTCATGACTTGCAATACTTCTTTCCAGCCCCTTCTTGCCTGCAAGGTCTCTTTTGAGAAATCAGCTGACAGTCTGATGGTAACTCCTTTGTAGGTAACTGCCTCCTTGTCTCTTGCTGCTTCTAGGATTCTCTCTTTCATTTTAATCTTGGCTAATGGAATTATGATGTGCCTTGGTGTGTTCCTCCTTGGGTCCAACTTCTTTGGGACTCCCTGAGCTTCCTGGACTTCCTGGAAATTTATTTCCTTTGCCAGATTGGGGAAGTTCGTCTTTACACTCATTTGTTCCAATAACTTTTCCACTTGTTGCTCTTCCTCTTCTCCTTCTGGTACCCCTATAATTTGGATGTTGGAACTTTTAAAGATGTCCTGGAGGTTCCTAAGCCTCTCCTCATTTTTTTGAATTCTTGTTTCTTCATTCTTTTCTGATTGGATGTTTCTTTCTTCCTTCTGGTCCACTCCATTGATTTGAGTCCCAGTTTCCTTCCCATCACTATTGGTCCCTGTACATTTTCCTTTATTTCACTTAGCATACATAGCCTTCATTTTTTCATCTAATTTGCAACCAAATTCAACCAATTCTGTGAGCATCCTGATTACCAGTGTTTTGAACTATGCATCTGATAGGGTGCCTATCTCTTTGTTGCTTAGTTGTATTTTTTCTGGAGCTTTGATCTGTTCTTTCATTTGGGCCATTTTTTTATCCTGATGCACCTTATGTAATAAGGGTCAGAGCCTTAGGTGTTCACCAGGGCGGGGCAACCCACATCACTGGGTTGTGATGCAGTATGTGGGGGAGGGGTATGAGAGGGAACAATGGCACTTGCTCCTCTCTCTGCTGGTTTTCAGTCACTTCCCCTGCTACCCACAAGCAAACTGGCCAACTCTGGTGCAGATTTCCAGGTGGGTTGGCTTATGTACTTCTAGGACCCTGTGTGTCTCTCTAGCGAACTCCCCTGTGAGGCTGAGAGTTTCTCCCGGCACCTCAACCCCCACAGGTATTTTCAATAGATGTTTTATGGCTTTATTTCCCCGCACTGGAACTCTGGATTGCATGATGTGTCTTACTCCCCAGTTTCCCCTGGTTTATCTGGGAGTGAATGCGGGACCACCTGGCCCACCAGCTGCCCTTTGCACTGTGCCCCTCCATAATCCGTCAGCTTGCTGGGTCCACAAGCTATCAGCTTGCACGCCCAGGGTCTGCCAGCCACCACTCTTTTTGCCGTGACACCTGCACCTGGCTGCCCCGACTGTGCCCCTCCTACTGGTCTGGATGAATGTGTCTACTTTAACTCCTTAGTTGTTAGACTTCTGTACAGTTCAATTTTCTGTCAGTACTGGTTGGTTTTTATTCTGAATTGTCATTGTTCTTATTTTGGTTGTGCGAGGAGGCACAGTGTGTCTACCTATACCTCCATCTTGGCTGGAAGTCACCTTTTTTGTTTTTTAACTCTTGCTTGTTTTTATTTTCAACATTTTTACAGTGTACAAGTTCTGATTATGTTAGTAAAAAGGGTTATTTTAAGTGTAAAAGAATATTCATACATAAGTAAATATTTAAGGCGTTTGGCACCACAAATTATCTGTTAGCTGATTAATGCAAATGGCTAATCTAATAATAACAGTAGCAGTTAATTAGCATTGATTATGTCTGCCAAGCTCTATGATATGTTTTGTATAAACATTACATCAATTGGTTCTCATTAAAACCCTATAAAGTGGGTACTGTTATTATTTAAATTTTATAGAGGAAGGAACTGAAGATTTCAGAGATTTGCCAACTTGCCCAGGGGCACAGCTAGTAGGTAATGGGGTGAGAGTTAAGCCCAGGACTGTCTGAGTGCAAATAATTCTCATTTCATTATCATATACCTCTCCCCATATCATTTTATTGCCAACATTGGCAATCTCATTGCCAATCTCAACCGCCAATCTCATTGGCAGTTGCAGTGATAGTTTCTGTATTTGACGAGCTATAGAGATTATTCCACAAATTATCAAATAGTATTTCTTATGTTAGGAAATTGCTAGGTCCTTGAATATAGAAATTTGGAAAGCTGAGACAAAAACAAGTGAGAAGTGGTTAGTACTTGCATTGAAGGGCTCATAATCTAGTGAGATGGTTGTGAATGTAGAGAAAGAATTTGAATGCATTTGTTTCTTAAAAGTCAATTTAGAGCAGAAAAAATAGAAATAAATTGAAAACAGTTATATAATATATAAATATTCTAATAAATGAAGGTGGTAGTATAAATCTTTCTCTATAGATGTTTATATAAATTCTAATAATACTTATCAAAGAATGGATGTGTAGATAGAAATTTATTAATGTTTCCAGTAGATAGGAAAAGTGTGAACAGAATCTTAATTAAATACCTTCATAAATATGCATTAAATATGCTTAAGAAGGTGTTAGATATTCCCTTCTGGTTGAGAAGAATCATTCTGGGAAACACATTTTGCAGAATCATATAGATCTCATGTATGTGCCTAATTTCATTTTAAAGTTCTCTGGGATTTAAACTGTAATTAAACTAAATTGAACAATATAAAAATATACAGAGAAATCAGCAGCTGTAAAAGCAAAGGGAAAGAACAATTCACATTAATTTGTCTTTGCTTTAAAATTACACTAAAATGTCAGGTTTTTCCTACAAAATAAGGGGAATTTACTGATGTGATTAAAATTTTTGATGTAAGAGCAATTCAGAAATAACAGGGAAGAAAAGTGTTTTAATAGTGTGGCAGAACTGCTGAAGAGAAGGACAGCCATGACTAGGGGTTTTAGGTAAGCAAGGACTGTTTTGGAAATTTTTGGATATATTTGAGCCACCAAGATTTGGGACCTAGGGATATTTATTGATTCCACGAAGACAAGGAGAAAAAGAGATGAAGGTTTTCATTTATTAATTGATATTAGCACTTTAATCTCTTTCCACTGTCACTTGAAGGGAAACACCACTTTTAATCAAAATGAAAAATGTAGTTTTGAACATTTTCCATTAGATTGCTTGGTGATTATACTGTGAACTGACTGATTACAGTGAGTTTCTGAAATTATAAGGACAATTTCAAGAAAGGAAACAGCTCATTTTCTCTTCATAATTTTTTACATTCAACAAGGAAAGGACAGTTTTGAAAGATTTAGATGCCAGAGATTTTTAAATTAAATTTAATTGGATGACATTGATTAATAAAATTATTTATATAGATTTCAAGTATACAATTCTATGATACATCATCTATGTATTGCATTTTGTGTTTACTACCCAAAGTCCCTCTCTTTCCATCACCATATATTTGACTCTCTTTATCCTTTACTACCACCTCACACCCCCCTTTCCCTCTGGTAACCACCAGTTGTGTGTGTCTGTGTCTATGAGTTCTGTGTGTGTTAGTTTGTCTTGTTTTTTCATCTGTTGTTTTCAGTTTTATATCCCACATGTGAGTTAAATCATATGGTTCTTGACTTTTTCCATCTGCTTTATTTCATTTAGCATGATATTCTCAGGATCCATCCCTGTGGTCAGAGATTTTTTTTTAAACAAACCAATCAGTCCTTCCCAGACTAAGTCAATTCACCAAAGAAGTTTCTCATACTCTTGAGATAACGTTGACAATGAAGTTACAGTTATCTTAAAGCAGGTCTGTGCCCTGAGGTGAGGAGTGGAGATACTTAATCTACTCATTTCTTATGTGTAGATAACAGTCCAGAGGCTAATCATGTCCTTAGCTTCCATAAGGAAGAAGATACTAGAGTATCTCCACTATATTTGGATTCTACCTTCTAGGCTACTTACAGAACAATTTTAACGGCATTCTCTATTCTACATAAAATCATGTTGATATTGAAGCAAAAGATTTAGTCCTGATTATTTGCTCCTAAAGATTCTCAGAAATAGTTCTGCCATCAGAATGGTTAGTCAGTCTATGCATTTTACAAACAAATGCAATGCTCTGGTTTACATTATGTCACAGATATTTTTGTGGTAAGAAAGTGAGGAAAATATGAGTGCAGAGTTGAGAGTCATATTCTCTAGGTTTAGTACTTGGCTTATTCATCAATTTTTTGTGGGATCTTCTGTAAGCTCCTAATCTCTTTTGCCATATCCTCATTTATAAAGTTGGGATAAGAATAGTATCTATTCTATAGGCCTATATTAAGATTACATGAGTTTAAAAGCACTTAGAACTGTGAATGACACATAACCATGTTTATTTAAAACATTAAATATTATTTTCATAACAAGTCATATCCATAGATACAGAGAATTCTGCAAGTAAATATACTGTTATTGACTTGGCCATTCAGTATCCCTATTTGGTGGATTTGTTCATAATTTAATTAGTCCCATATAATTTATTATATCTGTCTTGTGATGTATCAGAATTAACCTCTAAATACTCATTATAAAATTCTTCTTAGACATTTTCCCAATTATGTATAACAATCATTGAGTTATTTTCGAGCACACAAACAAAAATAAAGTAGTAAAGCTAGCCAAGGTGACAGTATATCTGAAAAATGTTCCTCTTGTCCAAAATACACAAATAGTACTATTACAATAAAATATCACCACAATAACAGTGATAACACCACAATAAATAATCAAGGCAGTATTTTCAGGGAGTCACTTTACTATAAGCTTGTAGAATGATACAAACTCTAGTTACAGGAGGTCAAAAGTTTCTCATTGAAAGCAGAGAAATTTCCTAAACTATGACCCTTAAAAATCATTGATTAGACATTTGAAACTGGTCATGTAGGGTGATATGTTCATATTCCATTTGGAATATGAACATATCAACATCTGTTCTATATAAGCACATCACTTTAGTGAATTATAATGACAAGTTAATGTACATAAGAACCTATAAATTTATTAATTTGTCTTATTTTAATAATTTGTTGGTTTTTCAGCTTTATACTTCTCTCAGAACATATTTTAAAAAAATATTTTATTTATTTATTTAGAGAGAGGGGAAGAGAGGGAGAAAGAGATGGAGAGAAACATCAATGTGTGGTTGCCTCTTACATGGCCTCCAATGGGACCTGGCCCACAACCCAGGCATGTGCCCTGACTGGGAATTGAACCAGTGACCCTTTGGGTCACAGCCCAAGCTCAATCCACTGAGCTACACCAGCCAGGGCAGAACATATTAAATATAGTTGACTTTCAAGAAGGAAGTCTCAGTAGAGTTTTTAGACCAAAATAGTCCACTTGAGTCACTGAAAAGACATGTTTTTTTAAATGTAATTCAGTTACATACAGAGGGAATATGAAGTAGAGGACTAGGCAATTTTCAATAAGTTTGATAAATGTAGATGTCATATACTATCAGGTTTTCTTTAACTGGAAACTTTGTCTGTGGATTATGAAAACTGTTCTCTTCAATGTTGGGATCCATTAAATGAAATTCACACTGACTCAGTCTGAGAATTTCAGTAAACGGATTGGCACAGACATAGCCAGGTCCTGTCAGCCATGGTAATTGGATGCTAATTAGTACCAACAAATGTATTGACCTGCACCAGATATTTCAAATGGGTTGTGTGCTAATATTCTAACCTGGAATAAAAATAATAAGAGCTGGAGATAATAGAGAGTGTTCTCCTTTCCTACATATGCTGTAAGAGGGAAACTGTGAGAAAATATTTTTTAAAAAAACCAGAGTCACTACAGGGACTCCTGATATTTGGAAGACATATAGGACAAGTCCCTAAATAGAATCTGAGACTTTCATGTGATGATTTATGTTTACCTCTCACAGGAAGGGATGGTACTAACAGATTGTGCCTATTGTTCTTCAACTATTTATGACAGGTCTCTTTGCCTCATCCAAAGGATAGATGATTTTTCTACCTAATAGAGGGGAATATATACTATATAGAAATGCTGAAAGCCTCTTAATCTTTCTGCTTTGTAGGCATTCATATGTGTGTGTGGTGTATATGTATGTATACATTTGAAAAATGTGACCTTGTATACTGAAAAGTTGAAAGAAATGAGTGAATACATATAACTGAGGACTAACAAATTCTGTCCTGGAGAAAATAAGACAAATGACAAAGGGTAGGAACATTCCCTCCACTTGCCTTGAACATCAGTCTACACAAATAGTTTGGTTAATGCTGAGCTAAACACCCCTAAATGAGCCATCCCCACACTCTATGTCTGGAGCCCAGAATTGTTAATAGATTAAAAAATCCCCTCTTCAGGCAGACATCTAAGAGTGATTCTGTTGTCTTGTTACTGCTTCCTTCAGATTTAATAACTGCTTATAAAAAACTTTTCTAACATGGAGACTTACAAAGACAGGGGAATTGTAATTAGAGCTTGCTTTTAGACTGAATGGGGAAAGCCCATGCACAGCGAACCTGTTCAGTGTCTACACCCTCTGCCACAGTTACATTATGTGCTTTGCTGAGGCTGACCCAAGTCAGGAGAACTTAAACCATGCCCATACAAAAGCATATTAAAGGAATGGAATAGAATTAGTTGCTAAGAGACTTCTGGGTAATCTGTAGAAGCTTCTTTTTTGTGCTTATGTGGAAGAAATCCAAGTCTTATTAAATGCCAAGTAGGTCACACATAAACTTGGAACACAGACAGATGGGGGGCAGGGGTGCATTTAATTCCTAAGAAGTGGCGCTGACAGCTCATAAAAGTGGGATGCTTAACAGTGAACTTTGGAAGGCTTCTCCAATCATGAAGAGGAAATGTTTATATTCTTGCACATGCTGAACCCTCCAAAATAAAACTTTACATGACATAAACTATTAGCATGCAGGCATTAAATTTATAACTGTTTAGGACAGGAGCACTATTCATAATAGCCCCAAATTTGAAGCAGCCATCTTTCCATAAACATTAAAATGGATAAATAATATAACATATATTTATGCAATGGAATATATACAGCAATTAAAAATGAACTACTATTAATGAAACAACATAGATAAATCCTAACATGATTTTGAGCAAAGACATCAAACACAAAATAACATGATATGGGCCCACTGTGGTCAGCCTATTCTGTAGCATTAGGAGGCAGAGAGTAGTTACTTTTAAGGCAGTAGGTAGTTAATGGATAGAAGGAAGATGAAGGAAGATTCCACTTTTTTATAATATTTTATGTTTTGATTTAGATGGTGGTTGAATGGATGGTTCACTTCGTGATAATTCAGCAGTCTGTAAAGTGGTATTTATTGCCCTTTCATATACATACTATATTTTTAAAACCAAATTTATTTTTTTAATATTAACTAGTATTCAGAAATTACCCTGTGGGATTCCATCTAAGGAGGGATGGACAACAATAATTTTATTTACCACTAAGCTCTTTGGACATGATCTGCTCACTATCTACATATTTTTAGTGGGAAAAATGTTTTACATTATTTTAAACCCAAGATGATTCAATATTAAATTTCAATTTTTTTTTCTAAGTTAGGATACTCGGAAAAAGGCTAGCTTTGATGGTAATATTAACAAGTGGCAATAGCAATATTTCCAATTTCAAAAAATGTCAATATACAAAGCAAGATATGTGTGGGTATAGCATACTGTTATTGTAGCTTATTTAAATTGTTATATGGCAAGAGAATGATTCACCTCTTGCAATGGCCTGCCCTCCAAGTAACTGCTCAGGCAGACTACTTGTAGATAAATGGAGGAAGCACTGCTCTTTGTTGAAGGCCTTCCCTGCTGAGGAAGAACTTTCCAAGGGCCTATCATGTATTTGAACAATTGGAACTATGTCTCCTGGCTCTGAGATCTCCTCCGACTGAGTCAATTTGTCTTGAATACAATAAATGAACACAAACTTTTCTCATGCTCCAAAGCAATTCATCACAGAACAGAAACTTCTATCTGGCAAATCTTTAGCCATCACTCATAGTGTCTGTTTTCTGTAGAGATGACATTCCATTACACTTACATACAAAAATCATGCTGTCAGAAAGTGCATTGAAATCAAATCATGACTTTAGTTCTTGAGCCTCAAATGAAAAGAAATCCCTTTGTGGGTATGTGTTTTGGTGTCTTAATGGATAAATTAGGACAGAATTGAGGCAAGATGCATTTATGCATAAATATGAGTCTTGGAAATAGTGCAAGCTAGCACTGCCACAGCATCCGCTCTGCTTTGTGTATTGCGTCACTATGAACTTGATCAGTAAAAAAGACACTACCAGTAGCGTGTAACTAAGGGGTTTCACATGTGAATTAAGGTCACATCAATGTGGAAAGGCCTGGGAAAGAGAAGGCATGGAAGACTACAGCAGCAGGATTGGATAAATATTCATGACACAGCCTGAAACCCTGGGCTGGGTGACAAAGCCACCAATCCTGAGTGAATCTGCAGGGCACCATGACTGTGAGGGGAGCATGTGAAAAGGTCTAGAAGCTTACCTCTTATTCACTGCCACAGCCTTCCAAAGAATGCTAGTGTCTGCTTCACTTAGCCTTCCAAAGAGCACATGAGTTCCTCTCATTGGACTATTATAAATGGAGAAGGCATGTCAAAAGGGATTCTGGAAATCATAGTTTTCAATCAAAAAATGGGTTAGTGGTGATGGTACCACGTTGACAGCACCCATTCTGACACAGTGCCCTTTGTCAACTCAGTAGCTCTGTCCATCCCCTTATACCCATATATAGGCTCCCAATAAAAATTACACTCTGCTTCTGTTTAATATGATGTCACCCTCACATGTGTAACTGTATGTATTCCAAACAAAATTGACAATGAATCTCTCCCCAAATGAGGAGACACAGGTTTCATGGACTCAATCTGTCTCTGACAATACTCATTCCTCTCCCAATTAATTTCCATTCTCATTTTGATATTTTGTTATTGAGATACACAGCTATGGGTTAAAACTTTAGTCATACATTTATATTAGATAAAATGGGATTGAATGAGAGAACAAAGCAAAAGAATGGGTAAATATATGCTACTATGATCTGAATATTTGTGCCCCCCCCCAAGTTTATATGCTCAATTCCTAATGCTCCATGTGTTGGTATCAGGAAGTGGGGCCTTTGGAAGGTGCTTAGGTCATGAGGGTGAAGCCCTTTTGAATGGGATTAGTGACTTTATGGAAGAGGCTCCACAGAACTCCCTTGGCCTTCCACCATGTGAGGGCATACCAAGAAGCTGCCACTGTGAGCTGGGAAGTGAGCCATCACTAGCTACCACATCGAATCTACTGGTGAAATGATCCTGGACATTCCAGCTTCCAGAGATGTGAGAAATAAATTTCATTGTTTATGACCTGCCCAGTCTATGGTATTTACTTACAGCAGCCCAAACAGATTAACACAATGCAGATATCTTAATATCGAAGCAAAAGTGAAGATTTACCCAACTATTACATTCCTTCCTTTTTCCCGAACTGGTCCCATCATTTATAACTTCTTGCTTCCATTTCCCACTCTATGTTTCCTTTGCTGAAATCCTGTGAACCACCCTAGGGTGTGGTATTAATCAAGACTATCCAGAAAAACAGAACTGATAGCATTGATTGATTGATTGAATGGAATTGGTTCATGCAAGATTTTAGAGGCTGGCAAGTTCAAAGCATGCTGGAGACTCAGGAGGGCTAATGGCCCAATCAGGAGCTGGCAGACTGGAGTGAGGTAGAGCTGATGGTGCTGCTAAGTCTAAAAGCAGTTTGCGGAGCACTCCCTCTGCTTGGGGAGGCTAGTAGTTTTGTTCTTCCAGGCCTTCAACTGATTGAATGAGGCCCACCTATATACTATGGAGAGCCTTTACCCAAAGTCCACCTACTTAAATGTTCATTTCACCCGTAAACACCCTCCCCAATGTTGTCACATAAAGTTAACCATCACAGGTGCATCCGCCACTTCTAAAAAGATATTATGGGACAAGGAGTATGCATCCCTTCTTTACGAATGAGGTGCAGAGAAATTAAATAACTTGGTCAAGGTCAACCTATGAGTTAAAAATGAAGCCAGGATTTGAATCCCACAATTCTGACTCTAGAGTCTGTGTTAGCTACCATACTCATTTGGTAGAAATGTAAGGCCCACCTGGGGCACACTTTCCTGCTAGTTTGAAAGGGATATACCCTCAGGCAGTAACAAAAAGTGAAAAAAATGTAATCGATACAACATAGACATTTAGAAAAATCATTAAAGGGAGGCCTGCTGATTTTTGATGGGAATGTGGAGGTGCTTGAACAGTACTGAGGATTTTCTCCATGGCAGGTGTGGTGACAGCGTTTTACCTTCATGTCTACATGTTAATCCTCTCTGTTGACCACAGAGTACAGCCGTGATTGCTCTTAATTTACTCACGGGGAAAAAGGCTGAAAAAGTGACTTGTGAAAAGTCATGTATCTGGAAAGTGGCCAGGCCAGAAGTCAAAGCCATGTTTGCCTCTCCCCAAGGCCTCAGAGGCCCAGCTGTGACCAATAGTTCATTCATACACACTCTGGTATATGAAAGACAAGAACTTGTCAGTAAAATAGCACAATGCAGATAAAGCTATTTAGTGATGAAGTCCTTCATTTTTCCTATATGTCTTTATCCAAAATATTTTCTGTCCCCTATAATTTTGGTTGCTCAAGACATGTCTTTTCAAAATACTATGAGTTTTCTTTTGTTGTTAATATTTGGTGTTAAATATATACTTAGCAAGTCTTGAAAGTGACTGGCTGTTAGACTTAAGCCTTTAAAAGTATGTTTGCCTGTCTAAGACACAACTTGATATATTATAAATTAGACAAAAACAATAGAAGCTCTCAAATCAAAGAATACTCCCAGTAGAAATGATCACACAAACACTCAATTTAAATCTCATTTATCAACCAAAACCAATTATAATGTTTGCTTTTATGTATTAATTTATTGTTGGTATAGCAAGTTACATTATTTCGGAAACAAGTCAAGTGAGATTCTTTCTAGATTCATTTTTGTATTATGAACTCTCAGGGTTTTATAGTCACTTTCCCACGGACAGAGTCCATGTGTCAAAGGCAGCCAGTTTGCAGGACTTTACATATTGTAATCACGACTTCCAAAGCTGGCTTTGGTGCCTGTCTGTGCAGATAAATCCCCCGGATGCTGGAGTGTTGAAATGTTCACTGTTATCTTGAACATGGCACTATAAATCAGAACACTGCCTTTCTTTCAGTGAAACAAAATTGCTATTATTTTATTCAATGCTTTTGAAATAAAAACTTAAAGTTGAATGAATATTGATGATACTTTCACCATCAACTTATTTCATACTTCAGGACTTACAAATTTCTCTGTGCGAAAACAACAGGCAGGTTTGGTTGCCTAACCTGACATCTATTCCCAAATCCATTTCTCTTGATGGTCTCTAACACAGAATCTGAAAAAGCTAAAAAGGCATCCTCCCAGTCTGTGTTGGAGGCCATGTGATATGATTTTGTTAAGGAAATAGAAGTGAAGGTCTTGTGACTTGAAAGATGGCCTTTGAGAAGAAGTTTCCTTTTCTGATGAAAGGGACAGTCATTGCTTACACGATTTCTTTGGCCTCTTCCTCTCCTTTCCTGAATTGAATGTAAATGTGAATGCTGGATCCCTGACAGCTATTCTGATGCTGTGAGGATGACAAAGCAATATGTTGAGTATAGTAGAGTAAAAACAAAGCACTTTGCTCTTTGTGAATATCACTGGGCCACAGAACCAAGGCCAGGAGCTGCCCCATACCCAGGCCTCTTATTCCATAAGGCAAAACATTGCCACTATTTGCTTAAGCCACTTCCAGTTGGGTCTCTGTTACTTGCTATATACTTTAAGTAACAATGGTGATAATAATAATAACAACACTAATAATAAATTAATGCATATAGTGCTTGCTAGCTATATGACAGGCAAGGGTCTAAGCACTTTATGCTTACTGACTTCTTTAATTCTCTTAATCCTACAGAACAGTTATTAATGTTATCATCATGCCCATTTTACTTCTGTTGAAGCAAAGGTTAAATGGGCTCAGGTTCACAGGATTAGCACTTGACAATGACACGTATTTACCCCAAACAAAGGGGCCAGGATAGGAAGCAAAGACAGAATGGGGCTTGTCATCATAATTATGAGAGAGCCACTCATTTTCCCAGGGTGTCTGGCCATGGTGTGAATAGGGCTAATCAGTCAAGACAAATGGCTGCAAAAGGAGATCTTGGTTTAAATCTAAGCTCTGTCACTTATTACGTGCCTGATTTTGGGTAATATATTAAAAATCACCAAGTCTCAGTTTGTACATAGGTTGAGTATGTAACATTTTTTGCATTGTCTCTTAAATCTTTTAAATTTATTTTTTAATTTCAGTTGACATACAGTATTATATTAGTCTCAGGTGTACAACATAGTGGTCAGACATTATATAACTTACTAAATGATCACCCCAATAAGTCTATTACCCATCTGCTGAGTATAACTTTTTTTATTTAGGATAGAGAAAATATGAAAATATCCTATACTATTCACCAGTGTTTATGTGCCAAAGTAGCTCACTATCATTATCTTCACAGCTAACCTTTTATTGAGCAATAACTATGAGTCAGGTGCAGGGCTACATATTTTATACATAAAATGTCATTTGAACCTCTGATTATCCCTAAGAAGTAGGCACTGTTATTTTTCCCTTTTGAAAAATGTGGAAAGTTGCAATCACTTGGCCACTAAGAAGGATAGCCAGGGTTCAAATCCAAATGCACCGACTCCATCATTCAGTTTCTGATCCCTGTGCCTTTCAGTCCCTAGGAGGCTCTAGAAACATAAGTAACAACCAAATTTCCTATTCCCTGAGGGAGTCTATGGAGGGAGCCTGATAAGGAAAAAGTACTTTCAGCACCATGATAGGGCAGTGTAGGACTAAAGGTGGTACATTTTTGTGTCTAATTTGTGCCCTGTTCTTATATTTTGCCAATAAGACATTGTAATTAGGATTGCATTGTGTGTGTGTGAGAAAGAGAGACAGCGAGCTTTTTCCTATTGTTGCCTCCAACAGTATGCTGCTCAATGGTCTTCCTAGATCACATTTTTCGTAGGTTACTGGCTGCTACTTTTTAGACAAGATGAGAATGAAGGGGAACAGGCAGGCTGGTGTGAGGAGCAGTGGGTGAAGTCCTCTTCTGCAGTTGAGTCTCTCTCCATCCTTTGAGCTCTGGAGTCACACTGATTGTGTCCTTGAAGAAAACAAAGAAGGAATTAAACCCATTAATATTGATGATTTTACTAGGGACATATGCTCCCCTTTCTAGAGACTTTGGAATGATATTGTTCAAGTGATTTAAATTCCCTGAAAGATCATTCAACTGTGGTATTGATATTTCAAGACTAATGAGCTGATTCTGAAGGGCAATGGAAAGAAAAAGAAATACATTCAAAGTCTTCCCCAATCCCAGTCCCAACTCCTTCAGCTGAAAGTTACAACTGTCATGTATATCTTAATATTTTTAGATATTTCAACTATGAGGTTCAATGACGTAATAGCAGATAATACGCAAAATTTAACAATTACTTTAAAAATTGCTTTGCAGTTTGGAACAATTCTGATAAATAAAGTGATCATTATGTGCAGGAAAAGTATTAACAAGAGAGTGTGGAACAATTAGTCTTTGCACAGCAACTTGGGAACATATGGTGATATATTCAACCAAAAGGCCACGTTCAAGGTTGAAACAGCCCTTGTGCAAAGGGACCAGGTAGTAACTTACATATGGCATTGATTGTATAAAATGTAGCTCCAAGCTTCTTTCCTGGCTCACTGTTTTGTAGGTCCAAACTGACTAAGTAATAAGGAAAGGTGGGTATGTGCTTAAGACTTACTAGGCAAATTGTCCATCACTTGGTCATTAATTTACACCCTTTTTCAATTCCTTTTTTATGATCTTATCTTATGAGAGGTAATACATAGTGACTTAGTTATCCATCCCAGTTATAGGAGTTGAAATCAACCCAATTCACTCATTTCTAAAGGAATAATAGCATCTATTTGGGTCATTATAGTCTTCTAGTATGGTTTGAAAATAATGGTTGGTTTGTGTGGATCTTTTAAAACTTTGTTAAAAAAAAGAATTGTCATAGAACTGTGCTGCTTTATAAATACATGTCTCATAATTTCATTATAAACCAAGACTTAAACAAGTCCACCAGCAGAGGTATAATTACACAGCCACCACTGTGTGAACCAAGGACTGTCAAAACTAACTATAACACATAAACCTTAACTGCCAGAATCTCACAGCTTAATTAGCTAGAAATCTTTTTTCTGTTATCATCTTTGGATTTTGGAAATTTTTTTGAAGTAAACTCTCAGCTTTAATAGATGGAACATACTGAAAATAATTTTATTGTTCTTGGATAAGTGACCTTGAACTGACTTATGTTTATTATTCATATTTGATCACTTATTCATTCATAAACCAACAAATATTCATTGAACATCAACTGTTTTTCAGGCATTATAAGAGACAAGAGCTGAAATAGTGAATCAGTTATATACAGCTGCTACTCTCCTGTAGCTTACAGTTCTAGTGAGTAACCTACTGTATATGAAGAGCATGTTAATGAGACTATAGGAAGCCATGAAACCTTGCAAGAGAGACATCAAATTCAAATTTGGATTAGGGAAGGTTTTCTGAGAGATGTCTGATATGAGACCAGATCAGTTATGCAGAGCAAGAGGTGTGGAAGAAGGTTCTTGACAGAGAGAACAATAATAATCTCAGGAGGTGAAAGCAACAAAAGAGAGTGAGAGAGTGTAGTATGAATGGGTGGTTGATTTCCAAATGGGCACAGAATCAAGAAGGCTAAGGGAGCATGAGACCAGAGCATGTAGGACCTTATAAAGAAGGCCCTACATGTAAAGTAGTTTAGACAGTACCCTAAAATAACATAAAATCCTTGGAAGTATTTTAAGCAAAAGAGTGACATGAATGCATTTGTGTTTATCATTTTTGCTGTGGATTTGCAAGGGTGAAAATTTAAGGGGAAGTATGGACGTAGCACAGACAATACCTAAGAATGCTGATTACTTAAAAAATTGATTTCTGCTTTTTTAAATTTTATTTTAATTGTTGTTCCTGTACAGTTTTCTGTCTTTTATGCACATCCCAGCCCACCGCCCCAGCCCTCCCCACCTCCCTCCCATTTCTGCTTTTTTTTTTTTTTATGGCTCCATTCTTCCCTACTTCTTCACCTCAATCTAAAAATATAGTGCCATAGGCTCACACTCCCTCTTGGGAGCATGTCCACATCCTTCCTTCCTCTCAGGCATGCACCTCCTAAATTCTAAAGGTCCCCATGAGACTTGCAACCAGGGGAGCAATGGGAGTGGCAGCTCATCCCAGGTTAACCACCTCAACCTCTCTCTAAGGCCCCATTTTCTCTGACTTTCCAGAGAGCTAACAGCAGCCCTGCTTAGGCTCACTTCTATCTCAAATGTCCTTAGAGAACCGAAGCAGTCTCCCCTCCCCCAGGCTCTATCTTGTTGCTGCTTCTTCTATCCTAAGCCCTTCCTTATTTTACATATAAAATATGTAATTTTACATATTTTACATAATTTACATATAAAGCTGTCCCCAGCTTTAATAAACATACTCTCAAAATAAAAAATCTATTTTATTTAATTAATTAAATCTATTTTTAATTAGTTAACTAATTAATTAAAAATAGAGTGCCATATTAATTTAAGAAAGATGAGACTTACTCTTTGTTATTTAGAATGAAAAACTATAGGCATGTTAGAGGAACAAAGATTTCACCTCAATCTTAATAAACAATGATCTAATGATTATAACTTCAAGAATAGAATAGACAGTCTGCAGAAGTCAGTCCCTATTCTTGCAAGTACACTTGCAGTGGTAAGATGACCACTGCTAAAAGGATATGTTGCCAGGAAGTTAGATGAAATGACCCCTAGAATTTCTTCTGGTTCTTGGCTTATTTTAAAGTTCTGTTTGCTTAAATTTTGGTTAATCGAGGTCCTAATACAATTTCAGGTTGCTGCAATGTCTTAAATTTTTGGAAAATTCCTACTCTTTCTTTCTAGGCATAGAGGGTAAGGTATTTCAGATGTGAAGTCTCTGTATTTTATATTATAGATCATGCAACAAAATGAGTTAGGAAACAAATTGTTTGTGTGCTGCTCTGAATTTTTATAGATCCTAATGCCTAGCATAAGGATTATTTTCTTGGGTGCAGGTTACATATGTTGAAATTGAATTATACATTTGAATTGGGTAACCCAATTGAATTGGGTTACATATGTTGAAATTGCTGCTTCATTTTCAAAACATCTTGGAGAAATAAAATGAGCAATATTACTCAAAGACGTAGTCCAGGATATAACATTTCCAGGGCAGGCTTTATTATACATATTTGGGCACAGTGGTGTTTATGCAGTTAGCTACTTATGCAACCAAGATACTCTCTTCTCTTCTTCCATTCTTCCAAATGCATTCACATATGGATAAATGAGCAGATATATTGGATATTCATGGTTGATATAACAGACAATTTTGCAAGATTTTCTGTAAGCTAATAGGGAGATAATAGGGAACAAAAGTTTAGCAGTCTCTGAATTGCCAGTGGTATTTAAACTTGTGTTTTGTTTTGTTTTGTTTTGTTTTGTTTTGTTAAGCTTGTGCCCTTTCAGTAGTTTCAAATTCACCGTACATACTGGAGGTGTGACTTCCCCTAAATTAGAGTCAAAGTAAAGTGAATTAGGGTAACTTCACTTCTAGCAATATCATACTACGCAATTTTAATTAAAAAGGCTTTACATCCTCAAGATGTATTTAGCATATTTTTCAATGACTGCTTCCTTTTGGGCTTGAGAACAATAAATTCAGAGGTTATTAACCAACTTGATAAATATTTCAGGATAAGATTTCTAGGATCAAGTACATGGTTACTTGCTTCCCTGTAACTCATTCTAATGTTGAGACTTGGGGTGAGTTAACTCACATATGATGCTCAGAACACCAAACAATTTTATTATATATTTTATTCTGGAGAAAGTTTTTTATTGGGAAGTGATCTTTTGTATGTAAGGAATCTGTTCTGCTTTGGTTGTTAGGAAATGTCTGGGAGGATGAGCATACAAGAGAAGTTATAATTTAAAAACACATAAGCAGTAATTGCCAAAACTGTCCCCACCATTTGCTGATATTCTGCTCTCAGGGCACTACTAGTAAATATAACAAGGACAATTGGACTTTCTTGGGTATTTGGAATTAATTATTTGGATATTTCTTACCTATGCCTTTCTTTATATAGATAAAATATGTGTTAGACAAAAGCATATGGAGAAAAAGTGAATCTATTATTACTCCTCTATTGTCTCTATCTCTTATTCCAAATAAGGGAGGTGAGATCATATAAACACTTGTTTGTGGTGGTGATTTTCTCCTCTGAATAGTTCAGCTGAGGTTATGGGAAATGTCCAAAAAGAGATTTCTAAAAGCTGTGCTTAAAAAGATCACCCTACTAAGCACCCTCTTAAACTCAGTGAAGGGGGAAAAATTATATTGACTAGTGGATGGAGAGTTCCATGGTTTTAACTGTCAAAATCCTGTTTTACTCAAGATTTCATCTCCCCCTATGCATCCCATGAGACTCCAGGGCATTTGAACTCAGGATCCAAGATCTAGACTTACTTGGTCTTACAGCAGTGACCTCCCTTGACAATGATTGACTCCTTAAAGGGAATTCACAGGATTTGGGGGGGGGGGATTCATATTAAGATTTTCCTCCTTTTTTCTAGGCGATCATTTATGAATGGCTTTCTATTTGTACTGGTGTACTGGTCTGGATAGGTTGGGCTGTCAGTGGGTTACAATAGCAAAGGTTTCTATACTTTTCACATTAATTTCCATCACAAGTGCAGTGGGGTTCTCCTCTGCCCTATTCTCTCCCCAGGATGTGGGCTGGCAGAGCAGCAACTATCCATGATGTTGTTCATCACTGCAGTAGAGCCCATGACCAGAAGTAGCTTGTATAGCTTCCAGTCACATTTCATGATCAAAAATGAGTCACATGACCACATCTAACATCAAGGGAGTAAGGACAGGCAAATTTGCTTGGGCCAGAGAAGAAACCAAGTATTTGTGGGCCAGTTGTAAGGAATGGCGCACTTTCCCTCTGGGCACCATCCTTTGTCTTGCTAATGGACAGAGTAGGACACAGAAGAAGGCATTGCCAGAGACCATAGATTAAGTCAGTCTTGGAGCCCATACTACTTCTGGATATCTAGCCTTTTGATGTAATCAGTTTACACAGGTTTTAAACCTTTCTCAGTTGAGTTTTTTTTTTTAATTAAATTTTATTTTAATTGTTGTTCTTATACAGTCTTCTGTTTTCTACTCCCATCCCGTCCCTCCGCCCCAGCCCTCCCCAGCTCCCTTCCATTTCCACCCCTCCCCTAGCTTTTGTCCATATGTCTTTCATACTTGTTGCTCTAAACCCTTCCCCTTTTCCCTGGATATTCCTATCCCTCTCCTCTCTTGTTCTCAATTTCAGTGTCTTTGGTTATATTATGCTTGTTTGTTTGTTTTTTTGATTAGGTTCCTGTTAAAGGTGAGATCATATGGTATTTGTCTCTCACCTCCTGGCTTATTTCGCTTAGCATAATGCTCTCCAGTTCCATCCATGCTGTCGCGAA
>PVKU01013564.1:0-28126 GCA_004027475.1 Anoura caudifer | reverse complement strand
GCAAGAAGAGGCTGGAAAGAGGTATTCCAAGTCATGAAAATCAAAGGCCTACAACCAAGATTGCTCTATCCAGCAAAGCTTTCATTTAGAATGGAAGGGAAGATAAAGTGCTTCTCAGATAAGGTCAAGTTAAAGGAGTTCATCATCACCAAGCCCTTATTATATGAAATGTTAAAGGGACTTATGTAAGAAAAAGAAGATAAAAAATATGAACAGTAAAAAGACAGCAAACTCACAGGTATTAACAACCAGACCTAAAACAAAAGCCAACTAAGCAAACCACTACAACAGGAGCAGAACCACAGAAATGGAGATCACATGGAGGGTTAGCAATAGGGGAGTGGGAAGAGGAGAGAGGGGGACAAGGGACATAGAACAAGTAGCATAGATGGTAGGTAGAAAATAGACAGGGGGAGGGCAAGAATAGTGTGGGAAATGTAGAAGCTAAAGAACTTATGACACATGGGCATGAACTAAAGGGGGGAATGTGGATGGGAGGGGGTGTGCAGGGTGGAGGGTAATGAAGGGGGGAAAATGAGACAACTGTAATAGCATAATCAATAAAATATAATTTAAAAAAATAAAAAATAAATTTAAAAAAACAGATGGAAATAAAGGAGTCCCTAAAGAAGAAAATCAATGTAAAGGGACAGAACAAATGTCAAAATATATAATTTAAGAAAACTGTTTTTCAAATTAAAAAATACATGTAGTTCGAACTAAATAATAAAATGCTACACCAAGTATCTGAAAACAGTAACCTAGAATGTTAATCTCCAAGATATATTCAAATAAAATCTATTGGACTTTAAAACAAAAGAAATATCATTTGGACCTTCAAGAGGAAGAAAAAATTATTTAGAAATAAAAGAAAATTATTAACATCAGACTTTTTGACAGCTACATTTCATGTCAGAAGAAAATGGAATAACGTACTTAAATATTTTTTAAAAAGATGTGAGCCAAGGATTTTATATCCAGCAAAACTGACTTCCAAGGTCACTAACTAGTACTAATCTGTAAGAACTCAGGGGGAGAAAACCCCAGAGCCTCCACAAACCGCAAATGTCAAGTGCCCTGATTTGTGGGGACACGAGCCACAAGTCCTGAGTGTACTAGACTTTGTGCAGAAGCAGCAGAGGAAAGAAATGGGGCCTCTGATGAACTTGAGGGTAGAAGAAACCCTAGGTGCTTCTTGAAGAATCTACCACAGGAGCATCACGCAATCCAAAGGACCGGAGACATTTACAAGGGAACTGGTGGCAAAGACTTTCCATACAGTGACAGGCAGAAGACTAGAGGAGGTTCAAGGGAGGGGTGTGATGTGCAGTGACCAGTGCTCAGTATAACCATCGTAAAAAATAGGAGGGGGTGTTGAATCCGGAAAAACAGGTAAAAAGGAAGTGTGACAGTTTTAAATGATCACATCGGCGATAGTTTCACTATTGTTTCTCCAAGGTTTTCATGTCATCCAACATAAAACGAATGAGTAGTTATAGTCTATATTCTTTCCTATTCTAATTTTATCATGTCCTATGAACCCGAGTAAATTCTCAGCAAGGAAGAAAACAAAACACAGACATAACATAAAAGAGGTTTGGCAAAATCCTGCCACCCTTAACTGGAGATGGAAGCATCCATAGGAACTCGTACGGTACTTTCTCCTCTTCCCGGATCTGTACACCGTGAAAACCTACAAGCAACAACCAAGCCAGTGCAGGGAGCATGCCCAGCGCCCAGGCTGTGGTCTGGAAATAGCATTTGAGAAGCGGGGAGAAAGTCTTCTTTCAGACTGGGAGAAAAAAAAAAGTAGAAGACAAGTTTAGAAGCTCTTATTTCACCAGAAAGTAGAGAATCCATCAGAGCTGTATCAGAAGAACTCGGGAGCCGGCTCGTCAAGCCTCCCATTGCCAAAATGGAACAATTTGAGCTTCGATAAAAATTGCGATGGATTGAAAGCTATCACATATCTCATTATGTTATAATGACATTAATAATAATAAAACTAAATGGTCTCTGGAGGATGCTAGCGAACCAATTTAGCATCTCAAAAAACTGATTTAAAAAGAATGGCATATTCGTGCTGCTTTTCCTATATGAACTTCTAAGAACTTCCAGGAATTTGAATGGAAGAGAGGCAAGCTATCTCTTTTAAAAAGTATTCCAAGTTGTACACAAAAAAAATGTGGATTCAACCAGAGTATCAACATTTTACAGGTGACAGTGAATTATCAGAGGTAGGCACTGCGCATGAGCAGCTGTGACATCTCAGAGAGGAAGATGACCAGGCATTCTATGTCTCTTGATAAATGAACACACCACCCCCGGTAAGGGAAATGAACCCAAGTCTGATCAAGACTCTGGATTCAACTGTCAATTTCCAGGAAATACAACAGACAGAGAAATGTGCTCAGTTGCACCAAAGGATGCGATTTCCAAACCCAGCCTGTGGGAAGCTACGGGTTAAGTGTAGTTTCTGGGTCTCTCCTAAACAAACTGTACTGAAGATAAAGGGAGAGAGGGAGGACCTGGAGATTAAATGAGACTTAAAAGACATACAGAAAGAAAGAAAAGAAAGAAAAAGAAGGAAGGAAGGAAGGAAGACAGGCAAAGCCTAGGGATACACACTGAGTGATAAAAGTACTTAAAAGCTCAAGGAAATTACCACTATGAGATTCAAGATGAGAAGTCGTCAAATTTTCCTGCATTAAACACGTTTTAGGTTTTGAGTGCCAGACAGTCTCTGTTGTAACAACCCTGTTATTATAGGACAAAAGCAGCCATAGGCAGTAAGTTAATGAATGGGTGTGGCTGCGTTCCAATAAAACTTTATTTACAAAAACAGCAGACCAATCCCTAATCAGGATCACATTTACTTCGGAGGAGAGAGCATGAATTGGGGTTGGGATAGAATACAGAAGGGATTCCTGGGGTGACTGATGAGCGGAGTTCTGGATTTTTCGAGCAGACTGATTGCTTATTATGAGGGTGTTCAGCTTCCATTATAATATTCAGGTATGTAATTTTCACATGTGGGTTTCAATGTCTGTGTTTTATTTAAAAATAAAAAGGTAGAGTCAAGTGATTCGTGGAGAATGACAGAAGAGATACTATTCAGCTTCCCCTTCATGTGACACTTTTTCTTCAAAGACGCCCGGGGAGCCACGAAGATGGGGAAAGCCTGGCTGGAGGGCGGGCCAGCGTTTCCCTAGGACTAACCGTGACAGTTTTAGGTGTCAGCTTGGTTAGGCCACCGCACCCAAATATTTAATCAAACGCCAGTCCAAATGTCACTGTGAAGGTATATTTGAGACGTGTTTACCTTTAAATCAGCAGACTTTGGGTAAAGCTCTTTGTCCTGCATAACGTGGTGGGCCTCATCCAATCAGTCGAAGGCCTTCAGAGCCCGACGACCGAGGTCCCCTGAGGAAGAGGGAACTCTGCCTCCACACGGCCATCAGGTTTGAGCTGCGATACCATCTCTTCCCCAGGTCTCCACCATTTCAGACCTGCCCCACAACCGCATGGGCCCGCTCCTTAAAGTTCACATCCTATTGGCTGTTTCTCTGAAAAACCCTAATACCCTTGGCGGGGTAACCTTGAGTAGGTTACCTACCTTACTTTGCTCTGGGTGCTTCGTAGCTAAAATACGGCAATAATTGTAGCAAATACAAAAAGAAAGCAATTCTTGCCCAACGTGTTGGGGGAGGGCTTTCTGAACGAAGACAAAGCTCTGGGAAGGCGGCTATTTACCCCACCCCCACCCCGTTCCGACATATAATGCCTGCAGGAGCAGCGGTCACACCGTGGCCACGAAGACGCAAACCACATGCTGGGGGAGGCGGGGGAGGAAAAGCGAAAGAGCCGGGTTCCTGGTGTCGTCACTTCGCCATCACACCTGGTTGCGAGAGAAAACTGCTAGGTTGAGCCAGAAAAATCACTACGGTTCAACCTAATAAATCCAAGCCTAACCTTCATCTTTATAGTCAAGCACGAAGCAACAGACAGAATAATGAGCTAATACGTTGTACTTGGAACTGGGCCTGGAACGTAGACACCATGGTAGCTATCGTTACCGTGGAGTGACGCCGCTGCGCGCCGGAGGTCCCACCACGGCCCCCTGGGGCTGCAGCCGCAGCCTCAGACCATGGCATCCTTGGCCTCGAATCCAGAGGAAGGAGAGCGTGCCTCTCCCTCAGGCATCCAACGAAAGTTCTAGTCTTGGCCCTCCACGGACCGGGGAAAATGCTGACCTCGCTGACACCGATTAGACGCAGGCCTGATGCTGAGGGCTGGGCTTTGGGGGGCAGGGGGAGGGGGTCGCCTGATGTAGCGGATAAAAACGCGGGATATCCAGTGAAATCTGAACTTCAGATAAACAACGCATTGTTGTTAGGATAATATGTCTCAGGCAATATATGGGAGATAACTGTACAAAAAAAAAATCAAACACAAAACAAAAACCCTCTCTGCACTGATTATCTGAAACTCACATTTCACTGGGCGGCCTGTGTTTTATCTGACAACCTCAAACACTTGAGCTGAGAGGGTGGGGGGATGCGGTGATGAAATTTCGGGGCTCTTACTGAAAACAGGCGAGCGGGTGTTTGGGCCAGCCGCATATACATACTCGCAACGTCCTCCTCCATCTCAGTTTGGGAAAATAGACAACTTATAGAAACCGAAAGCTGTATATGGGAAAGCTATGGATATGGGGAGACAGCAAGGATCTGAAAACGCATGAGGAAAGCATAAAAAAAAAACCCTCCTTGTATATAAGGTGGTTGTAATTTAACCACATTGATGTTTATGACAAAAAAAAAATCTCAATTTCTTCTCCTCCAGTCATTCAGTTGCTGGATGAAACCCCCAATAGGGCATAAAGGAAATCAAAGCAGAGAGTATAAAGATTCAGAAAGAATATAATTATATGATAGGTGTGTGTGTGTGCTGTAAGCCTGCACATATCTATCTCTTCCTTAAAAATAGATTGCATAAAGAAAATCTCTGATTTCATTGAAAACAATAATTATGTCAGTTGTACTAAGAAAAGGATTATGATACTTAGAATTCAGAATACTTGGTAACTCACAGCTTCATATTCTGCATATTTGCTGCAAACCAGAATATTCTGGTATGATTTATAGCAGGGTGCATGTGTGTGCATGCATAATTGCATGTGCATTTACATATTTTTTTCCCGGTCTTAGCCTGTGATCCACTTGGATCTAGCAAAAATCCATTGTGAAGACATGAGAGGAATTAACAATATTATGTGAGTTTCAATGGTCTTAAATTAGACCCGCTCTTCGGATGCCAGGATCCAAGCCCTTTGATTTTATATAACTGACAAGTTCTGCACGGTACTTTGGTCAGGCAGGCTCTATAGCAATTAAGTAAGAACAAAAGGCATCTAGTACTGACATTATTGCAAATATATATATAGGATGTACAGTTAATTCTCTCCCTTTACAAATTCCCCTAACAGCCTAAGAGTAGCCTCAAGTCTCTCATCCTTTGTGCAAACTCAGGCTTCGTGATAATGAGGGAATTGAATTCAGCTCTTTCAAAAAAAAACGTGATGTTGCAAAATGGACAAAGGGATTTGACACACGGATGACTGGAAACTATTTTTGTTTTAAAAAGAAACTAATAGGAAATCTGTTTTTAAAACCACCAGCGTTGAATGAGAACCATTGCATTTGCGCATGTTTCTGCTCCTTCAGCTGGTGTAGACTGCGTACCTGTCTTCTGCCGAGCACTAAGTACTGGGGACACAGGTGGGAATAGGGGACGCTGTCTGCCCCTCTGGGAAGACACTGTCCACTCTGGATCATCAGGGCTGCTCTCTTCCCACAAGACAGGAGGTCTGTGTGTGTTTGTCTCTTGTCCACTGAGAAAATGCTAAGAGACTCTCCTTGTAGTAAAAGCAGGTATTTTATGCCTTTGTTTTCCAAAGGGTGGCAAATGTACCCCTCTCGTACGCCACACTATTTTAGGCGGGGCACAGAGGAACACTTCTACAATTGCTTTATTTATTTATTTACATCAATATCTAGCTTGCAGATGGGTTTTCCATGTCTGTTTCCTTTTACGGAAGATTTTTAGGTGAGTTAAAATAGAGGAAAAAGCCACGTTACAAGAGACCATGCCGGGAAGAGTGACACCGGCAGTTTGTGACCCCATCCCAGAGACCTCCAGGGAGAGTCCTGCCTTCCTGAATGCCCCCGCTTGTCTGCTGGGGCTCGGAGTCCTTTCACTGGGGACACAAGTCACAAAATCCCTTGGCAGATATTCCAAAGAAAGATACAAGAGCAAGTGCTCCTGGGAGAAAGAACACATTGACTGACGCAGAAAAGCTTAAAAGGGGAGGAGGTAAGGTTTTCTGATATTTTAGGGGGCTTCACTGGAGCCAGGATAGGTGTCTGGGAAGGGGTTAAAGGGCAAGGAGGAGCAGTGGGTGGGGCTGCCCTGAGCCTCTTGGGCCTCCACCTCCTCCAGTGTGGGGTATGACAAGATAGATAGAGTATCAGCTCTGGGTGGAAGCCTTGCAACCTGACTAATGTTGACAGCTACGAAAAGAAACTACAATACTCTTGGTTCTTTATGGAGGGCAGAAGGCTTTACACAGTTCATCCAGTCTCCCAAACAAATAAACAAACAAACCAACCCATGAGATGATACTGGCCCGATCCACACTGTGTGCTTGAAGACATGTATGCTCAGAGTCATTAAGTAACTTGCCCACAGTCACTCAGCAACCCGAATCTAAGTCTTGTAATTACCTGTCTCCTTTCTATCTATTTTCTATCTTCAGAATTACCAAAAAAAAGTGCAAAAATTTTGAACATTGAAATGAAATGTTCCTTAGAATTTTCTCCAGTGATCATCGTTGTTAACCTTTTATGCATTTTTTTTTCAGAAGCTTTACCAGGCTGATGAAAGAAAGCTTTATGAAGAGATAATTCAACTTTAGAACATGTTATTTTTTCCCTTTATCTTTTTAAAACAATATAACTTGATTTATATTCAGGATATTCTTCTACGCCCACACCCCAGAGGTGTCTCATCTTGGGGTTTCAGCTGCAGGGTAGCTCACTCGGGGGATGGCCCATCGGGCAGGGGGACAGGCCCACTGAGGGGCGTTGAGGGGCGCCCGGATTCTTTCCTGGTAAGCAGTGGTACACTGACCGTCCTTGGACGTGTCTCCGCCCACATCAGCACAGTATTTTTGTGGAATTCATCTCAAACGGCAGATTTGCTAGGTCAGGGTATAGGATCACTTTCGATTTTCAGTTTTAATTCTTATGGCCAATTTACCATATAATCAGTGAGAACAGCATGAACTTACGACAACTCCAGAAGATATTTTTACATAAAATAAAAGCCGAAGAAGACGAAACAACAGCAAGCCGCCCTCATCTAAGAATAATACAGTGTGCGATGCACTCCCAGCGCTTCCGGATGAATCTTCTGTTCTGAAAGTACCGGCAAAGGAATCTCCAGAACGTGGGGTCCCAGCGTAACGGTGGTGACCGCGGCACGCGGATGGCGAGCGTCACAAGGTCGAAACTCCTGTTGTGCTTCCGGTCCCAACCCTCTGCTCTGTCTATAGCAAAACTGTCCTGCTTTGTGACTGACCGCATTCAGGGGTGGGGGATGCACGGGCCCACATTCGGTGTCTCGAAGATTCATTTCTTCGAACTCCCACAGACTTGCCAAGAACCCAGCAGCATTATAAAGATGGGACAAAATTTGTATGGTAGGCATCGTCCACTCAGGAACGATGAATCCTCAGACTGAACTTGTGGATAATTAGGTTGTTTACAGTGTGCGTTTGTTGATACATTTTTTTTCTTTTTGCTTGTAGTCAATTCTTCTTTTTTTATTTATTTTTTTTATCCTCGGTTTCCCCCCTGCCAGTCCTTTCCTTGCATTTAAAGGAATCTGATCAATCGGATTTAATTCAGGAAGTGCTACAGCCCCTGGCTACCCCAGGATGGCCCGAGACCCACCGCACGGGCCTTCTCCGGCAGCTTTTTGGAAAGACAGCCTCTCAGCTCCACCCCAGACCTCCAGAGCCAAAAGCAGCACTTTCTAAAGGTCCCAGGTGGTTTCTGTGCACGTTCCAGTTTGAGAATCACGGCCGAACACCTTTCCTACCAAACAGAGAAATTGATTTTTTAAAAATAGTAACAAAACAAGACACCAGACCCCCAGATCAGATTCGCACTGACCTGCATCGATGACGGCAGGGGAGAAGCCCTCCCTTCCTGCCATCCAGGGAGGGCAGGAAGGGAGGGCTAATTACTTAGCAATCTGGAAATAGAGACCTTATTTCCAAGATGACTGGGAAAATATCCTTCTCCTAGTCCCATTCCAAGCCCCAGGGTTTTGTATTTCTTAGGGAAAGGGGCTAAAAGTCAGGCCATCATGTATTTTGCAGAGGTGAGGTTTTAAGATGCTGCAGAACCCCAGCACCTAATGAAAGCCTTTTAAGTAAATCTCACAAAGCTCTAATCTCACAGAGCCTCCTGTGTTCTTCTCTGCTGTTCTTATTTAATTTTTAATAAGAACAATTCCACACAGCTCGAAAAGCACGGCTCAATTAAGAAATATTCCTACCAGGCATCTTTGAAATCTTGCAGCCTTCTCTTCCTTCTGTTTCTTGATGACCCTCAATTTGGTTGCGTCGAGCGGTTTGGGGAGGAGGGGACAATGGAAGCTTATTTTTTAATTGCAAGTCCAAGTGCACACTGTTCCTTAGGAGATGGCGAGACCGGTTTTCAAAGACAGAGACGCAATTCGCCTATCTGCCAGAAGGCTACAGTGGAATATCTGAGAATTGTATTTTGAAATTTCAAGTGGCATCTTTGATCCGATTCCTTAGGCGTTCGATGTCCTTGAAGTTATAGCAAGATCATCAGAAGTAATTTGAAAAGAAACAATTGTTTCTGAGTTATAGAAGCCCAACCACAAGTAGCTTAAAGTAATCTAAACTTAACTCCTTCCTAATGCCATATGGTTTACAACAGCAGAAATATTGCCTTTCTTAGTAAAATTCAGCTTGCATTAATATTTTTTCTTTCTTAAAGACCAGTTTCTAGAGGTTTAAACCTAGCCACAGACTTTCCCTTCATGCTCCTATTTTTTTTCAGCTGAAAATTCACGTTTACATCTGCAGCTGTATGTCCAGCCATGACAACACATGCGTGCCCGGGACATACACGCGTGTGCGTGACAGCCACAGCAACGGTGCTGCCCACGTTGGTTAATTTCAAAAGCACAGAGGGTAACCTATCATGTGCTCGCAAACAAAATTACATCTTCATTATTTTTATTTGTAATCCATCCCCTGCCTAAAATGTGAGGAAGCCTACTGAACTCAGCCTAATACGAATGGGACAATTATATGGGGTCATGAGGGAGACAGACAGTGAAAGAGCCATGTGTCATCACCCTACGTCGGCACTGCAGCCACGCTGACCGTTGAAACTGACCTGGCCTCTCCTCGCAGCAATGACAAACGGGGGGCCATATTGATGATACATCTCACGCTGCATCACAGGAGAAAATGCACGAGCGTCCCAGAAGCAAAATTTTTTAGGACCCCAAAGAAGTTTTCTTAGGGATCAATATTTTGGGGACCTTGAGCAACCTAACAGCCAATGTCTACAAATGCGGCTACAATGAAGACAAAACCCTGCCTTACGGGTTTCCATTTGAATAGTCTTTGTAACAAGAACACGGAGGCGGGGTTTCTGCAGGTGGCTAGGCTGCTGCTGTCCGAAGTATGTAACATGGGGACACGTCAGGGTAGACGTGCCACGAAGTATCCGGTGTTCCTTTCAAACACCAGGTGTTTCTAGCACATTCATCAAAGCCACTTCTCAGGTTAGCAAATGGCTGATATTCCATTTAACTTCACCAGAGACTCAGCGTCTTTAGAAAGCAGACGTTTCAAAATAAGGGTTAACAGCCCTCCGTGAGAATTGAGAAGCGTGCATGTTTAAACTCAGCCGCAGAGCATCTTTTTCTAAAAGATTTTGTTGAGTAACCATTCACGTAACTTAAAATTGACCCCATTTTAATGAGTTTTAGTGAATTTACCAAGTTCTGCGACCATCGCCATAATGCAGTGACGGAATATTTCACCCCCCCCCCAAGACCCCTCCATACATTTACAATCCTCTTCCTCCCCCGCCAGCCCTGGGCACCATTCACCTGCTTTCTGTCCCTGTGGGTTTGCCCTTTCTGGACATTTCATGTAAATGGAATCACAGGACGTGAGGTCGTTCGTGTCTAGCTTCTGTCACTTAGCATAATGTTTTTGAGATTCATCCAAGTAGTGGTGAGTGTCAGGACTGAATCCCTCTCTATCACCAAATAGCGCCCCACTGTGTAGACACACCACATTGCGTCTACCCATTTACCAGCTGACAGACATCTGGGTCACTTCTAATTTTAGCCATGAAGAAGCTTCCCTGTATGACAGGGGTTCACAGATCCTAGAGACTGGGCCTATCTTTACTCGAAAAGTCCTTTGGACTTATTCAAGCGCTTGGACCCACAGAGTCCCGCAACAAGCAGGAGATGAATTGGGACCAGGTTTTGCTGAATCATAAAATAAATTTCTGCAGGCCCTTCCCGCAGCTAATATTTAATAATTACAAGACTGAACACTTACTGGAGGCCTAGAACAGTGCCTGGCACATAGTAGGAAATACTTAAGTCATAGCTCTTATGGTCAATATTATTGCCTGGGCCATAGCACGTTGCCACCCAAAACAAAACTGAGGCTTATTAGCAGGAGAGAAGGCTGGGCCAGATGTGGTGGCTAAATGGCAAGTAATGGTCCCTTATATAACTGCAACATCCTGTCTCCTAAAGCTGGGGGATCAATTTCATGTAAACAGCTCTACGGAGACACTGAAATACAAGTAAAAAAGGAAGTTAAGTCATAGTCCTCTCATATCATTTCTAACTGGAAATCCATCTATCATAATCCATCCTTGACTGCTTACTGCAAGTTTAGAAGTGATAATATGTTACAGGCTTTAGGAAACATTGAAAGCCGGTATTTATTCTGAGAATATTATTCAGCTCACCCCACCTATTGTTTCAGTCCGTGAAGTCAAAATCCAAGGGAGCCTCCTGAAGCGGATGGAGACAGATGCCACTTCCAACCGTTTGCCCACCGTAGGAAGGGCTAGCAGTTGAAAACTGTGCCCAAACCAGCTTGTTACCCACAAAAATCAGTAAGACTGCATTCATCCCTTTAACACAGATATGTGAATGCCTGTTTTTGAGGTCACACTTCTGGGTAGACACGGTTCTGAGTACTGAGAACACAGCAGGGAGACAATCAGACACACTGGCTGCCCTCATGGAGTTTACATTGTAGCAGTACAGAGGCGGACAGTGAAGCAGATACGCGTAATACAGTCAGGATCTGAACTTGGGGCAGGAAGACTCCGTTACATTTTGCCTTCCTTCCTTCAGGGGTTTTGCTGTATGGAAACAAAGGCTTAGGGGAGGTTGATGAGGCTGGAAAAATGTTATCGATAAACATTAAACCAAAGAACGCTGATGAACCCCTCATTTTGGACACAAGAAAATTGAGTCCAGGGGAAAGAAAATGCCTCATCCAAAATCACACTGTGTACTGACCAAGAATCTTTCCAATGGAAACAGAAACCGATTCAATGCAAACTCACTTAAACCAAAAAGAGGATAAATTTGGTTTCTGTAACTGGTATGTCCAGTGGATGAATCTGGGCACTGGGTAAGGTTAGATCCAGGACTTCAATCCCATGGTTGGGACGCGGACTCTGTCTATTTCTCAGTTCCGTTTTCTTCCCTCCTGGGTCATTCTCTCTGAGGCTCACACTGTGAGTTTGCGGATTGACCACCAGCAGCTCCCAGCTCACACGCCATCTGGCAACAAGGATGGAAGAGGAGCATGGGGCGCCCTGCGCCCTCCCCTCACGCCAACACAAGGAAGGATGCTCTGGGAAATGCACTCGAGCTTACATTTCCTTGGCACCCTTCCTCCGGGCTAACCTGCCTGGTGGGAGGGGATAGGGAGGTGTTGATTGTGTGGTTAAATTCATTTGAGAGTTTGCTATTTCCTTGCCCATTTTCTCAGGGTACAGTTGTAGGAAAGGTCCCGAAACTCAATTCATAGCCACTGTGCCAGGCTGGCTTTCCCTGGCACAGACCTGACACTCACCACCTCGTTTGCTCCCACTGCGTTTGGTGAAAACTGCAGTTGCCCGGTATTTAAGGATAAGGAGGTTTCATGCTATACACAGATGTCCAGTTTCGCTTTTGATACATTAAGACGTCTGGGCACTCCGGGGCTGCATTGTCACGTGGACGCAGACGGGGTCGCATTGCTCCTTTGCACAAAGCTGGTCTCTGCTGGTGTCTGGCTACGCAAAGTGTGACCCACGGGCCAGCAGCACCAGTGTCACCCGGAACCTTGTTGGAAAGGCAGGATTTCGAGCCCCATCGCAGACCTGAATCACTCTGACTCAACCCACAAAACCGCCAGGCGACTGAATGCACGCTCCCACGGAAGAGGCACTGCGCTAGCAAGCTTGCCAGGGTCCCCCGTGGGGCACCGCCCATTTCTCTCACTAAAGTCAGGGCCAGAGGAGGGTGAGGCAAGAAGAGGAGCGTGGGGCACAGAACCTAAGGGGGCTTCGCTCTCAGGGTCAGGCAAGAACACATCGGCCCAGAGTGGAGCTTCTGATCTGGGCAGCGTGGGCTGCGAACAAAATCCAGATCTCCCATCGCCAGGGCCTCTCACGCCCTTCCCCCACACCACGGCCACCCTGTCTGCACAGGCGTCGGCCCTAGAGATGCGCGTGGAAAACAGAGGTGGTCTTGGAAGGAGGTTAAGGACTGTGGAAGTGGCATTTTCATTCCTTAATCAACAAATCATTACAAATGGTCACATTGATAAATAAGTTGGTTGCCTCAGTAAATATGGATATACTTGAAGGAACTTGAAAGGACATTTTCTCTTCTGATATGAGAAAAAACAATTTTTTAAATAATGAAGGGCAAAGTTTTCTTAGATACAACACCAAAAACACAGTCCATAAAAGGGGAAAAATGATAAACCGTTCTTGATTAAAAAAAATAAGCAAGATGATGTTAGGAGAAAGAAAAGGAGAAAATACCCGCAAAACTCATGCATCTGGTGGAAGGCTCGTATCTGGATACATAAAGAACACTCAGAGCTCAATAATCAGAAAACAAACAAACCAACACCAGAAAAAAAAAAAAAAACAGGCAAAAGATGTGAGCAGATACTTCACCAAGAAACCATATGGAAGAATGGCATGTGAGAAATCGTCAGCACTGGTAGTCATCAGGGAAAGACAAATTGAAATTTCAGCAGAGTGTCACTACAGAACTATTTAAAGGCCTAAAACTATACAGCTGGTCTAACCAAGTGCTGTTGACGGTGATGCAGAGGAGTTACAACTGCCACACGTGGCTGATGGGAACGTAAGGGGGTGCGGGCACTTGGGAGAACAGTGTGGCGGTTTCTTACGCAGCTCATCCACCATCCACCATGCGATCCAGCCACGCCACCGCGGGGTGGAGAAATGGGGGCGTATGTCCTGCACAAAGACCTGCGCACGAGCGCTCACAGAGCTGTGTCTGGAGTCCCCCCAGACTGGAAACAGTCCAAACAAATGATTGCACAAATAAATTATGGGATATCCATACGTTCAAAGACGACTTGGCAACGAAAAGAAATGAATTATTGATACACAACACAGCATGAATGACTCTCAGAGTGATTACGATGAGTGAAAGAGGCCAGACCAAAAACAGAAAGAATGCATACTGCGTGATTCCGTACATATAAAATTCTATAAAATGCAAACGAGGCTAGAGTGACAAGAAGCAGAGCAGTGGCTGGGTGGGGACAAAGGTCAGGGGACAACAGGAAAGACAGGCGAGAGTACAAAGAGGCCCAGGGACGTTTCTGGGGACGATGGAATTATCCTCATTGTAATGATGGTTTTGTGTGTATACATACGTCAAAACTTATCAAATTGTATACTTTAATATATAATTAATTGAATAGTGATATACTTCCTCTTTTGAATCCTCACCCAAAGATACTTTCATCATTGATTTGAGAGAGGGAGAAGCACCCACACAAGAGAGAAACATTGATTGCTGACCTTCTATACTTGCCCCGACCAGGGATCAGACCTGTAACCTAGGTATGTGCCCTGACCAGGGTTTGAACCCGCAACCTTTTGATGTCCTGGACGATGCTCCAGCCAACTGAGCCACCCTACTGGGGCTACACTTCCATTTTCAAAATGTACTCTGAGAACAATAACAAAAAAATAGTCAAACTTCTCTTCCATTTGACCTGCATATCTACTGCTCAGAGCCTTCGCCTTTGCTGTTCCCTCTGCCTGGAATGCCCTTCCTTAGATATTAGAGAAGCTTGCTCCTCATATCCTTTATATCTTTGTCAAGTGTTCCTTCTCTATTTACAAATCTGATCCCTTTCCCCAGTACTCCCTTTCCCTCCTCCCAGCTTTATTTCACTGCTCCCCATCTAACATCTGACATCCTATACACTTTGCTCATAAGGCTGCTTATCAGGTTAATCGTGTGCCTCTGCCCCCTGGAATGTAAGCTCCCTTGGAGCAGGGAAGTTCGGGCTGGTTTTATTCACTGCGGTCCTTCCAGCGCCTGGAATTATGCCTGGCACATGTGAGAAGCTCAGTCGTATTTGCTGATATTGTCCCTTTAAGCTTTTATTTTACCTGTGCTCACACGCCCCTTCCAGTACCATTTGTGTGGCTACACTGCAGACACACATCATCCGACTCCACTCTAAAAACATGTCAGTGACTGAAATTCTTTTCTTTTTGAATTATCGGTTCATTCAACAAAATTGTTTGAAACCAAGATTAAGTAAGATATCACGGAGGCGATGTCGTTTTATATGCTGCACACCACCACATGATTATTAATGAGACTTCTGAATAACCCCAGACTAATTTTCTGAGTCTGGGGTAATGATTCTGCACGATCAAAATGTCTGAAGCTCAGTTTACCCACCTGTAAAATAGGCAGTTTAAATGCAACAATACCTACCATCTTTAGGGAATTTAAGTATAGTGCTAAAGAATACAGACTCTTACAGACAGATATGGGCTACAATCCCAGTTCTGCCTACATACCCACAGATTCGGGGGAGTCACTTCACTTCTCTAAGCCTGTTTCCACATTTGTAAAATGGGGGCAAAAAAGATGTCCCTGCGCCTTTGGAAATCTCTGAGGGCAAAAGGAAGTAGTATAGGAAAACTGCCCAGCCTATGGCGTGGACCCAAACTGTCTCATGCGTTATATCACTGTATTTTTCCTTTCCTGAGTTTTTGATCCATCTGGAACTCAACATCCATTTTGCCTGATATTTCAGCCCCTTCTCCTTTCTAGGGGAATTTGATTTTAATTTTGATTCTAGTATTTGTAAATCTTCAAAGCGAATGAATTAAAGCTGCCAGCCAGTCAAACTTGATTCAGGTAGAAAGTTTCCAAAAAAACATTGAGTTCCACCCACCCATCTGGGCCTGGAAAGTCAGGAAGTTTAACCACGTTGCACACGGCTCTATTTGAAATGACACAATGAACATCACAGGCTTAACTGCAATTAAAGAGTCCCCGCTGACCACTGAATATACAGTACATCATGTCAGGAGAGGCAAAACTGTCAGATTAGTGGAAATTCATTTTGGGTTTGCTGGGTAATTTCAAGAGCTGACAGCTGAGGAAAAATTGGTGATCCCCTGTGTAGCCAGCACGCACCGTTCTTCCATAGCAGCTGTTGGGGAAGTCTTCAATGCAACGATGTTCCAGATTGTGAAGTTCACTCCACTAGAGGGAAGTTGGAAAAGAAAACGTGAGGGATGAGATCATTGTTCTAAACGATAACGCGTGGAAAGAGATTCTTCTGGCCCCTCTTTGGTTCAGCGGAAGAGATTAACGGAGCAAATAGGAGGTGAGCTCGTCAAGCGGGGCTAGAATTTGCAGCCAGTCACTTCCGACCGAAAGACCGGGGGGCCGCTCACCTAGACAACAGCTGGCGTTAGTTCAGAAGTCGGGAGGGGCCCTTGTCACCTTGGAGTCCTTTGCCTAAATGGCCATACTTGTAGACGTTTCTCTGGTACTTGCTCGGCCCTAGGTGAGAGTCTTCTAACTCTCCACTGCAGGCAGCAGAGAGGCTGATAATTTTTCAATGGGCAAAAAATATTCCGTTTAGCAGATAAGACATGGAGGACTTAAAAGTGATAACAGGTATTAACTGCTCAGCCTACCCCAGGCGCTGTGCTAAATGGTCTACCTGGATTGTCCATTAATCCTTACTCGGACCACATGAGGTTCACATTCTTGTACCCATTCCGTGGATGAAGAAGCCAAGATCTGAAGAGGTGTAACAATATGACTGCGGCCATTCCACTATCACAGGGATGACTGTGATTGGATTTTAGGGCCTCTCAGTCAGGGGAGGCTTCACCCCCACCCCGAGGACATTAGGCAGTGTCTGAAGACATTTTTGGTGGTCACAACTGCTACTGAGCAGAAGCCGGAGATGCTACTAAGCATCCTATGGTGGAATGGAGAATCATCCATCCCCAGGTAGCCATAGTTCTGAGGTTGGAAAATGCTACTCTAGGATAGCGATTCTGAGGTGTGGCTGCTAGACCAGGGCCAGTGCATCCCCTGGGCCCTTGTTAGAAATGCAGCGTCTAGGGCTCCACCAGACAGGTGTTTTCACAAGCCCGCCATTCTCAGGCCTTTGAAACGCGTGGTCTGAGCCACACTGCTCACTGGAAATGCTCCCTAGCCCTCAAAGTCCAAAATGAAACGAGTGAGCATCAACGTGTTCAACCTATGAAATTCTACCACTATGAGGATTCTGGGTCAGCTGGACACCCTTCCGTGTTTCTGGATCTACAAAGGGATGCCCCTGGCCTGTCCAGGACCCTCCGGGAATGTGCAGGGCCAGGCACCCTCAGGAGGACCTAGAGCCCCCCGCCCACGCTTCTCACAACACGAAGGTACTCTGCCCTGGCTGCGGTGGCTCCATGGACTGAGTGCCAGCCTGTGAACTGAAAGGTCACTGGCTTGATTCCCACTCGGGGCACACACCTGGGTTGTGGGCTGGGTCCCCAGTGCGAGGCACGCAAGGGGCAACCAATCTGTGTATCTCTCGTACATTGGTGTCTCTCCCCCTCTCTCTCCCTCCCTTCCCTGCTCTCTAAAAGTAAGTAAAATCTTTTTAAAAAAGAACAGGAAGGTACTCTCATTAGCAGCACAGAAGTGAACACGCACTGGGCCCCCACGTAAGCGAGATTCTGGGAGAGGGGCTGCGCACACGCCATCTCGGTCACTGTCATTAATAAGGGCGAAAATAATTACCGTTTCCTGCAGGCTCTTCGTGTGCCGGGCATGTGACCTGCACGATCTCATTCTTCACCACTGCCCTGGGGGTCAGGATTTATAATCGTGCCCATTTTACAGATGGAGAAACTGAGGCTTGTGGCTGGGTGGGAGGGCCATTCCGTCTAAGGCAGACATGCTTAAGTGGGCTGCCACACCCCTGTTAATTCATGGGGCGTGGCACAGGCGCCGGGCTGGGGTTCGAGGGACCATTGCAACTAACATCAGCATCTCTTGTGTGTGTGTGTGTGTGTGCGCGTCTGTGTGTCTGTGTGGTATGTGTGTGAAATGAAAGTTTAAACTAAAGCAGCTCTAATGTCCTTCCCCATCTAGGCAGTTATAATTACGGTGGGTCATAATTATTCCATTTTCTCAGGATCAGCACAATAAACACTAAAACTGTGCACATTTGATATTTATATAGATTTCATTTCATTACATCGACATCCGTTCACATCGATACAGCATTTGGAAGTGCTCCCCACGCTTCCCCATCCGCGCTCTCATTCAATCCACCGCCGTGCTGTGAGGGACAAAGAAAGGCACGCTGACTTCACCTGCTGTGTGGACCCCTGAGTGGTGCCCTGGTAGCAGACATTTGCTGGATCCTTGCTACACACCCGGCAAGTGCTGAGTGCTTTACCATCCTCGCCTCTTTTTACCCCCGCGGTCACCCGATGCAACAAGCGGGACTAGCCCCACGTTTTCGGCAAGAGATGGGAGAACGGAGGGAGATACACCCTTCAGCGCTGCGTCTGCACCGGAACCAACGCTGGACCGACTGCAAAGCCCAAGCTCCTAGCCCCACTCTGCCCGGGGCTTCCGGGAAACCGAGGCACAGAGAGGGCCAGGACTTCCCTGATAGCACTTCCCGATTTGGAGCCTAGAATAAAATCCCAGGCCCGGCCTCCTGTCCTTCGCTCCAGCTAGTAGAGCACAATGAAACTCGACTCTTCCCTTTGGAGGGTGGGGGCAGGCGTGAGCCAGTGCCAGGTTCATCCTGGCAGTGACTGAAAAGATGCTCACCTTCAGCCTGCCCTGCCTGTGGGGGGCGGGGCGGGGCGGGGCGGATCTGCATACACTTGCTCTCCTTAAACCGATGCACTAGCCTCCTGGGATATGAAGCTCGTTGGTTCTGTCACTCGTGAGTAATGCACCATAGCTCCCTGGTGGGGAAAATGCCAGATTATACAATCACATGCTTTGGTGTGCAACTGTCTTTAGAATAACAAATCTCCTCTTCTGCTTGTGAGCATTACGCTTTAATAAAAACCAAAATAGTGGCCGCAAATCCCCGCTCCAGCTAAAGGGCCTGCCTTGTAAATTCATGTTAGTTACACTCCTCACCGGCCCCACCCCGCCAAACACACACACACACACACACACACACCCCTTTCATAATTCACAGGGAATGGCCCGACCTAAGGCTTTATCTAGCTTTTTCCTTTGTGTGTGCAGTGAGGAGACAGCAAGGGAAGCGAACTTTCTCAGCCTGGGCACTGCTGACTATTGACATTTGGGGCCAGATAATTCTTTGTTGGGGGTGGGGCTGCCCTGCGCATTGTAGGCTATTTAGCGGCATCTCTCCCCCACCCCAAGTTGTGAGAACTGAAAATATTTCCAAACATTGCTAAAAAAACATCCCTGGAGGATGCAAATCACCCCCAGTTGAAAACCATCGCGTTAAGGAGAAAAAAAGCCAACGGTGTCAGGGTGGTGTCAGCATACACAACGCCTTAACATTGGAACTTTTCTTTCCTAAAGAGAAAAGCAAATGTATGTTCAGTCCCAGGAACGTGCGACAGGAATAGATCTTCACCAGCAGTGGGCCCCGCTCAGCCTAGCCTCTGCTCCTCATGCCCCTTGGGAGAGGTGGGTGGTGCTGGAAATACTCAGGGCAGCTGGGCGGGGAGGGCAGGCGGGGGCAGGGGGGCAGGGGTTGGGGGCGCCCTGCAGAGTGGAAGCTGCTGCCAGCCCATCTCCGCGGACTCTCACACCACCTTCACGGCTTCCAAACTTAGAGGTGAAAGCTGAGAGATGCGGAGGAACAGAGCCCAGCGACAGGTTGGAAATAGCACGTTCTGGGGCTACAGAGAGGATGGGAATACGGCAGAAATACAGTTAGGCCTTCTCCTTTGCAAATGGACGCTAAATCGCTGCTCACCTCCACGTAGCCAGTCTATTCTAGAAGCTCAGTATGTCCCTCGGATGATTTTGCTTGCCCCGCAGAGTTTTTAAAATTTGGAATCATTGCCAACATTCAAAAAGTGGAATATTGCTCGTAAAAAAGGCAAATGTCAGGCTTCTCAAAAAAAAAAAAAAAAAAACCAAGCAGCAGTTCTGGATGCTTTAGACCAGCAGATCCACCTGGCAACCGTGAGCTGGGGCTGGGTGGTGGCGCCCCCTGTTGGCAGGAAAGTGTTCCGCTGTTCGCCCCTCCTGTGCAGGACCCTCCTGCACTGCCTGCCAGGATTCTGCAGGCAATTAAATTAAGTGCCCTCTCCTCTACGTTTTTAAAATGTATTGTACTAGGCGATGCTTGATATATTAAAAATACATTTAACACATAGATAATTTAGGAAGCGTAGCAAAACAAGCATCCATGAATCTGTCACCTAACTTTAAAACGAGAACATTACCTGAACATACGCATTATTCTCCCTCTCCCTCTCAGGTCTACATTATTTTGGTTTTTGTATTTAGCATTCTCCTGCCCTTTTTGTATTTAGTTTTATCACATATGCATGCATCTCTAAGTGATATGTTGCTTAATTTTGCTTGTATTTGAGTTTTGTAAAAATGATACCCTGGTGTATATTATCTTGGGTGATTTGTTTCATCACTGAACTACACGCTGCTAAGATTAATCCACACTGTTGCGTGTAGCTGCGGCTCTTTCGTTTTTCACTGCTGTATAATACTCCGATGGGCTGAGATTTATTCCTTACTTCATATTGCTCCTGTTCCCTGCATTTGCCTTTTCAGGGATCTGCTTTATAATGACACTTTCTCGGGGCCTTGGCTGCCAGTTGTCAAAAGGATACGCTTTCCAGTTACTTTTAATGTAAGTATTCAGATTGTCACCTTCAAAATACATGCCAGGATATGTCATACTTTTTAATTTGCTCATTTGCTTGCTCATTGCTGTTTTACAATAGACTGTAAGTTCCCTAGAGGGAGGATTTACCTGTCTGCTTGTCGCCGTCACTTCAGCACTCAGCATAGTTATTTGCACACAAGCATGAAAACATGTTATTATTTTTCTCAAAATGTGATCAATATTCATTGGCATAAAATTGGGATCATGCTCCCTGAAAAATGCTGGCTGGCCTTTTGCACTGGAGGTAGAAACTCCATATTCCTTATTCATGATGCCTGGGACAGAAGAGCTTGGTAAACAAAGGGCTGTGAGTGGAAGTGAAATGTGCAAGTTCTAGACCATGACCTTGAAAAGAATGGCTTTGTTCACTGCTTTCCATTTCCTTCTCCCCTTGCAGAAATGTGAACACGACAGTGCACCTGCCAGACAGGAAAGGTGTTCTGTCAGCGAACCACAAGAAAGTAGGTGCCTGGGTGACAGATACTTAGACGGCCACACTAGCCCCCGGAGTGGAAAGAAAATGGTCTCTTGTTTAAGCCAATGTCACACATTGGGTCCCTGCAACAGCAGTCACACTTCTATGCTAATGGACATGGTTCACTGGTAGGACACCGCTGGGGGGGATTCTTCTCCCCCAAGAACACAAACCCGACCGCTAACCAATCCTCCGACTCTACCCTCCGACCTGCTGTCTCCACAACAGAGCGTGAGTGGGCATCCAGGATCCAGGATCCCCCCGCCCAGGCACCACCCCCCGCCTTGCCCCCAAGCTTCCTCGCTCCCTGGTGCATCCCTGCTGCCACCACAGCAAAATTCCATCTCACCAGTTGGTTCCATGGCAACACTGGCGATCGGACTTCGTTCGTGGAGGATGGCAGGTACAGAGAGGAAGACAGGAGAGGAGAGGGCAGCGACTAGAAGGGAACAGAGGTCAGAGGACAACCCAGCACTGAAGCCAGAATCCCCAGATTTTGCCCACAAATTTTTCAAGACCCAAGAGAATCTCGCCGTTCCCACATTGTTATGCACTGAAATGCTTGAGGCAGGTGGAATCAGGTGCCCTCCTCAACCAAAACGAAGTCTCGACAAACGGCCTGTAGCTCAGACACGCAGCTTCCCAGGGAATGCGCCAAAACCAACCACTTCTGGAATGTCCACCAAAGATACAAAAGAAGGCGACTTCTCGTATGGGATCGTTATTTATACTCCAGGAAAATGTGGTGGAACAATCACTTTGGAAGATAGGCCGGCTGCCTACCCATCTGGCAATAAGCGACCAGCGAGAGCTGTCGCCTGTGCAGGACACTCCAGGAGCGATACCACGAAACCAGACCATTTTAGGAATAAGGGAAGCCTGAACTTCTCGGTTCCGGTTGCTCTGCAGCTCATCTAGTGAGGGTATCAGCTCATGGCAAAACACGATGGAATCAGAACGACAAAGGGCAACCACGTTTCAAGTGCTTCCCACCTGCGGGGTAATAAGCCAACTGTTCTGCACACACTAACTCACTATAATCTCACAACGGAACCTGGGTGCTCTTTCTGTCTCCATCTCCACCCGGGAAAGCCCAGGCTTGGAAGAGGCCACCTGACTGGCAAGGCATGGGTTCGGGATTCAAAACTAGCGCCATCGATATTCTTAACAGTTGTGGCTGCGTTTCTCAAATCCCATCCGTCCGCGTACCTTGCACTCGAAGTTTGTCGTGTCTGCGCCGCACCTGTCACAACGGAACGGAATGCTTTTCTTTCAATCAGCTTTCCTTTCATTTCTTCGCAGACAAATTTATTTCAGTGGCAATGTTATGGGAAAACCATAAACATAAAATACCAAGTATCATTTGCCTTAAATAGATAACCACTTTGACTTTATCGCAATATAAGCATAAAAAATGCTATTAAATGCTATCTAGACTTTGCTGCTGGAAGGTCCCTGCCTGGGATGCATCCTTGCTTTGTTAGAAAGGGAGATGAACGAGGGGTAAGTGATATGAAAGACCACATGAGCACCAAGTGTGACTTCGCCCTCCACCCACACAGAAGGACCCAATGAGAATTTAGTGGGCAAATATTTCCCACCGGGAGTGTCGGCGTAATTTAAGGATGAGTGGACATACCCCAAACCATCCTCATGTATTACGTTTTCTTTATTAAGAAATACCACAGTACATAGTATTCTCTGCTCTCATCCGAGAGATGTACATGGAGAACACAGACCTACCTCCCGGATTTTTAAAATCCTACGTCAATTACCTACAAACTGTTTCAAGCTTGTTCATTCTGCAGCCCTTTGCTAATTCCCACTCACAGGCTAAAAATCTGAGAAAAGCAATCAAAGTCCAAATTCGTTACTCTTCTTTGAGAGGGATCTGGCCACTGATTCATTGAACCGAATCCTTGGGTTCGTTCAGCAAGTACTCGCAGAGGCCCAGGTGCTGAGAATAACACAGTGAGCGATGCGGACACCATCCTGCCCCCGCGTAAACGAGATGGCAGCATTTAACCAATGGCAGCGGGACGACCGTGTAAAACCCCTCCTCCTCAGGTAGAACACGGGACTGAGAAATTAGACGGGCAGATCGCTGTGCAGAAGGAGGGATCGTTGTCTGTCCCCTTCAGCCAGTTTTCTGGGAGTGACAATCACGGTTTGTCGAGTGGAGAGGAGCCAGCCTCCTGAGCGTGTTGGCCAGGGTCTGGGGTTCACGCTCATTTAACTTAGCATGTTTCCTCCCCAAGTGGGGGAGTCACAGAACCTTCTCGCCCTGCCAAAGAAGCTGCTGTGATCAACCAAGGGGTGTCTGGGGTCCCGAAGACCTGGCCTCAGGTCTTGGCCCTGTCACAGGCTATCTGCATGACCTTGACATGTGACTTTCCTCTAGGTTTCTCCGTCCATAAAACAGGGTCATAACAACAGCCATCTGGTGGAGTTACCCCAAAGACTGAAGGGGACAATGCGCTGAGCCACAGCCACCGAAGAGCCAGGGACAAGTTCCCCTCCAAGGTTTCCCTGCAGCCCGAACCCCCATTCCTGTAAAAACGGACGTGCCAAGACCGTGACCTCCAACGGGTCCTTTCCTTGGGGACATCCCAACTGCCTCGTTCCTGGGAGAGAACCCCAGTCAGCGCTGAGGATGCTCCGGGGAGGCGGCGTGCAGGAATGTACGGCCACGGCCACGCTCCCTGCACTGTTGCAGGACCCACCTGTTATCCACTACACCGGAGGTTCCTGAATAGGGACTATGGTGGCCCCAGGGGACATTTGAGTTTGTCCTGGGACATTTTTGCCTGTCATCATTGGGTAGGACGTGCCACCGGCACGTGGTGGGGGGAGGCCAGGGGCGCTGCTGAACAGCCTCCGGGGCGCAGGACAGCAGCCCCACCGAGAGTTCCCTGGGCCAGAGCATCAGGCCACTCCTGTTGTGACACTCGGTGATCTGCCCCGGCCCGGGAAATTCCTAACCTTTCCACATCCGGGCACTGTGCTTCGGTAGGACCAGCTTTAAGCCAATGGGGAACAACAGGGGCATTTTAAAGGGAAAGAAGATGAGATGTGGGAAAGATTGGTGAGACCGAAGCAGCGGGGCTTGGGGAAGGCCCCCACTACCCCAGAGGTCTGCTGACTGAATCTACGGAGCGACAGAGCAGGGTCTGGTGGGCAGACTGTTTGGCCGGGAGTTGCTCCTCTCGGGGGAGTCTGAGACAAGGACCTCAACCAGGGGCAGTCGCTGCAATCAGAAACGGCCACAGGTAATCCTGAGGTGCCACGCAGTAAAGTTCCACACTCGTTAGGGGGCCTTCTAAACGAGAGGTGGGGGTCTGCGGGCCAAACAGGGCTCGAGCCCACTCACTGTGTGACCTCCAAGTGTGAATCAGTGCAACGCGATGCAGTTCGGACAAAAGCAGAGGCAGGGGCCGGGGGGGGGGGGGGGGCAGCCCAGAGCTTCGTTCCCTTCCCACAGACAAGTGGACAGGCGTGGAGGGCAGCAGGCCCAGCGACAAGGACCCTGGGCTGCAGAGCAAGTGCTGACCCCAGGACTCAGCTGGGGAAGTTGCGTTCTCCCACACACTGATGCGATGAGAGAGCCCCTGCCTCTCTCGGTGGAGATGCTAAGAGCATCCCCCTCATGGTGCTGAGAGGGCATGGGGTGACGCAAGACTTGCAAAGTGCACAGCAAGGGCACCAGTCCTGGCAGCCATGATAACGGCTCGGTGGGCGAAGCCCCAGCTTGGCTTCGAAAGGGGCACGGAGCCCAGCGCTGAAACCACAGCAGGATAAAGTCTGGCAGCTTACAGCGTCACTGCCGGTCTGACGGAGAAGTGGGCTTCCGATAGGCTAGGTATTCGGATGCTTTAATTGGGGGAATGGGGTCCGGTCCAGGATAAATTACAGGTATGCAAAACTTCGATTTTCTGTGTAATTCACAAGTCGGAAATTCCAGCGAAACTTCGGAGCTAATCCTGACTTTCCTTAGGATAGAAATATTCTTGAAACAGAAGACATTGTAGACAGCTCTCATTGCCTTCTGGGTAATCATGTCTATAAAGTTAAACTCCTGAGGCTTATCGTGAAACAAAGTGCATCTCACCATGTCCTTGGAGAGAAAGTTTAGATGGATGGGCGCTGGAGTGAAAGCTTCCAGAAGCCAATCTCATTTCAAAGGAGAAGAATGTGCTTTCAATGTTTGATGGCGTACAGCGGATTATTTTCACACCCATTCCTGAGTCTTTCATGGGAACACGTACTGGCTATCTGCCGCCACAGTAGTGAGGGAATTTTCCACTCCAATAAGTGTGATCCTGTCTCATCTCTATGATGTGCGTGAGGAACAAGTGCTAGCCTGGAATTAGCAACTTTTGACCCATCTGCTCCTGGGAGCTCAGCCTTCAACGGTAGCACTTAGCCGAGTTTATGGAACCCCCTCCGGCGTACGTGGGCACTGTGCAGCAAGCTACAGCCGCCGTGGTATAAAAACAGTGGGTACAACTGGGGCGACCTCTAGGGGAGGGGACAGGGACCGGGATTGGAAGTGATGGTGTGAATTGGCCAGGGCCTCGGCAGGAAAGAGGGGCGCACTCTGCCTCCGGAGCAGTTAATAAAGGGTCTGCTTACACAGGCGGAGGCGGTGTTTAGGGTGGGTAACACGGTACAGAGCTGTGCGCCTGCAGTGTGACAGTGGGGACCATTAACCATCCCAGGGACGAGAAGACAAAGCGCCACCGGAACCCAGAGATGTGGCTCCATGAAGAGGGACACTGAGAGGACCCGAGGCCTTTGTTAGAGGGACAACCCACGCAGGGACCTGCGGCAGGGAGGGAGGAGAATGAGACCCCAAACTCTTTGTCTCCCTGCTCTGATCTTTGGTGCCCTCGCTGGCCAAGCCCAACAAGAAACTGGAGGGCAAAGAGCCCGTGGGTGCAGGCCCCATGACACTCAGCAGCAGGGCTGGTCTGTGGATCTAGAGAAGCAAACAAAAGAAATCAGACATGTGGTCAAAAAAAAAAAAAAAAAAAAAAAGGGCTACATTCCTTATCGGTGATGTTTTGATGTTGTACAAGGAACATGCATTCAACTGCATGAAGAGGAGAAAGAGAAACAGATAAGGGGGGGAAGAAAGAAGCAAGAAAAGGCACTAACAGAAGAAAGGCCAGTAAACAGGAGATTAGATCCAGAGGAAGTGTGTCATGTCCTGGCACCAAGCACCGGTTGCTATGGGAACACCAAGAGGAATCCCGACCTGGGGCATCAGGAAAGGCCTCCGGAGGAAAGGGCAGCTGAGTTGAAACCTGAAGGGCTGGTAGGAATTGGCCAGGTGAGACTAGGTGAGAGGTGGAGGAAAGTGGCATTTACAAAGGCCCAAAGGCCAGTTTGGGGAGAAGCAAGAAGTCAGACTGTGAAGCAAACCGCGAGAGGACCCAGGAGACCCTGGGGGGTGAGCACCAAGGCCTCAGACGGCACCCTGCAGACTGCGGAGAGGCTCAGGAGGCGGGGCGGGAGTGCACCGCCCCTTCCATGGTTCCCTCCAACCTAACGACCCGGGAAGGACTTCTGATGCCTTTCAACAAACACGCGCACCTGTGTGTCCCCGTCCCTGACAAAGGAGCGTGTGAGAAATCAGTTGGTGTTTTTTAATCCGTGGAAAAGATCCAAAGCCACCACCCCCCCTCAAAAAAAAAAAAAAAAAAAACACCCCACACAGGTGGCCCTTTTGATTAGGTGAGTGTTTCCATGAGAAAAGAAATCACGCGGGTACCTCTCCACTCACCAGCACACGCCTGAATGAAGATGCCAACATTTCGCAAGGCGATCCGACACACCTTTGGCATTTAAGAAATAGAAGTCTTAAGCCTCAGCGTCATGAGCTGAGCCCAGATTAATGACCTTTCAGGCTATAGGCTCAGGAATCAGAAATAGGTCAGCCTTGCAAAGAATTTTAAGGAATCACTGAACCACAGCAAATCAGACGTCGCACTGGGTCCCTTCACCCTTAAGAATGTGACTCTCTCCGTATCCTGGGAGCTGCTGCTTCATCTCCTGTCTTCACTTGGGGGGGCTGGGAGGACAAACATAAACTTCTTGCAAAGCCACTACCGTTGGAGCCAAGCAGAGGACGTACATAAAAAGACACATTCCTCATTGGGCTCGCTATTTGCAGGCGGCCAGTTCATGGAGGAAGGCCAATGTTCATAACTCGAACGAGTGGCCTTTGATATTTGCTTTTTTTTTTTTCATGTGTCTATCCAATCAATGAATCATGCAATAGACGGGGACAATTCCCAGATCCTGGTTTGTTTTTATCCTGCTAAAAATTGATTCTGAAATTGTGAGTTTGGAAACTGGCTTATCACACCCTGGCACTGATAAATGCTCACAGGGCCCCACCCCCCACCCACCCCTGGGGGTGAACAGGATCCTTTGGATTGCTCCGTGTGTCTCCCAAAGGACAGGGGGGTGCTTCCTCTTTCTGGATTCCCTAATCCAGCTGAGACAGAAACATCAGCACTCACCTGATGCCCTCATTTCCTAACAAACCACACGGAGGGTCTCGAACTACATCCCACCCCCAGGCTTCCGGAAGTCTTAAAACAATTCTGCTCACTTGGGTCACGCCGCCTTGCAGGTCTACAAGTCAAATGTCAACGCGCCCCAGGAAAAGTGGTGTTTGCAAACTGGACTCTTGGGAGGTGGACTGATAAATCCACAGACCAATTTATTCATTTCCAGCAGGCGACAGAGCCAGCCCAATAGCTCAGCCCGTCTCTCTCCCGGTATTGACTTACCTGAGAAACCAAATTAATTACCAGAAGGTTGCTCTGCTAAGTATGGAATTAGAAAGAAAGGAAATTGGATGGTCTTAAGGGATTGCTCTCACAGGCTTGGATAAGTCCTGATGAATTGCCCTTAAAGAGAAAGCAACGCCCTGCTCCCAGAGAACCGGGCTCAGCCCTAAGCACCTTCTCCTTGAACTCTGATGTTGACCTAAGTTTATCATCCCAGGCTTTCTGTTTACACTTGTAATTATTATATTGCCTGATTTTTTT
>PVKU01013563.1:0-28130 GCA_004027475.1 Anoura caudifer | reverse complement strand
GATTGGCTCCAGAAAATGGGACACACCTGCCCAGACTCATGATGGCATCCCAATAACCTTGGAAACATACAGGAATGCTGGCAGGTGTAACCGATTGTAGGAGGAGTCGGAAATGGGGCTGCAGAGGAGGATTGGCGTGGGGATTTAAACCCAGGCGTGGCAGCCATTTGGGGGAGATTCATGCAGTTTCACCAGAGAGAGGACCCAGAGGAGGTTTGGTGCCAGTATTTAAAACAGAGACGCGGCAGCCATTGAGGGAGAATCCATGTGTTTTCCCAAGAGTTAGGACCCTCACAACCCTGTGAGGGAAAATCACCATGTGGCTTTAGCAGAGAATTGCCACTAGGCTTTGCCCAAGTGGAGACCCTCTCACAGCTTTGCCAGAGGGAGAGATTCCACGTGGTTTCACCAGAGTGCAGACCCCTGCAGCTTTGATGAAGAGGGAGAGCCACGAGGCTTTGCCACAGTGGGGACCCCTTCCCCACAGTTTTGATAGAGGAGGGACCACGCGGCTTTGGGGTGCTCCCTTCAGCTGCGTGGCCTGGGAGCAAGAGAGACTGCCTGGAAGAAGGGTGGAAGAACTCTTGCCAGTAGGCCATGAGAATGTGCCACATGGCTTCAGATTAACCAGAGATCCTGCCTGGAAGACGACACAGCTGACAGTGTCAAGAGCCTGGATCCCAGACATGTGCTTCTCTTCCTTGCAATTACGGTACCCTGACTTAGGGCAGAGGGAGATAGGAGGCACTGCAGGTGTCTGTGGGTATCCTAAAGGACTTTGATATTTCAATGGAGATGTTAGGTTCCTACTTTAACTCTGTATAGCATTAAATAAACATTTCCTTTCCTTTTCACAAATATCTGGCTTTGAGAGACATCTTTCCATAAGGCGGAGGACAATAACGGATCTTTTCTGTTGCTCGGTAACAGTTTTTGGGGGCTCGTCCGGGATCTTAATTGCCCGTGGAAGACTGACCCCTCAGGTTCGAGAAAGTGAGACTTTGGAAGTGTTTTGCCAGTCTCAAGAACCTTCTGTTTGCTCTGTAACAGGCCCAGCTCCCACTCGGAGATGCACAGGACCCATGCTCACAGATAGGTTCCCTCATGGGTAATCAGATTTGCAATATACCCAGGCTCTTTTGAAGATTGCTCTTTGCTAAAACTCCCTCACCCTGCAAGTACCTTGCAGAAACCAGTGTAACCAGCTGCCTATTCATTTGCTAATATCCTTCTGTGATGTGATTAGGGGCATTGGCTCCTTTTGTTGTAACCAGAGTGGTGAGTGAAAGAGAACCATCTTGTAATGTGGGAGATATAGAATAAAGGCCTGTCATGGCAGAGGCCGCAGCTTTTGCTCCCCTTGACAGAAAAGCCACGATCTCATCCTTTTTCCTCCACCAGACTTGGTAGTCTGTGTGTATGTTTTATTTCATCCATAATGATGTGGACACTGCTGGCCGGTGTCCACATCACCTGCTGCCTCTGTCCATGAGCTGTGTTAACTCAAATATGTTGCTTCTGTGGGTCACATGGTGCTGGTTCTTCCTGATGGCTTAGTGCACATGGCCTGGCATCTTGCTGTGTCACACATGTTGCAGTTTATGGCAGCATCTCCTCTGTTTCAAGGCTGAGTAGGAAGTTTGCATTGTGAGCATATAACACACATTATTTATTCATCCCCTGATGGGCATGCAGATGGTTCCCATGCCTTGGCAATGAGGATAGGTCCTCTCTTCCAGACATCGATTGTGTTCTATTGGAGGAAAGCACTGGATGCTGAGTTGCTGCTCATGCAGGACTTCTGTTTTCATGCTGCAGAGCAAACTCCATGCCACTTCTCAATTGGCTGCATCCTTTGAGCAGGTGTCTCTTCTGCTGACTGGCTTAGGTTTGGTTTGCTTTTTGTTTTCTTCTTTTTGGAGATTTATTGTGTGTTCACACCACTGGTTCTTTATCAAATATGCAATTTGAATGCATATTCTCTGAATGTGTGGTCTATGGATTCTTTAAATCCCCCTCAGGGTTGTTATGGTATCAGTGATGATGGCACACATCTTAGGTCCTGGTGAAGGTCACTCTGGTGTCATGTGTGAGTCCAGCAAGATGCTGTCTCCAGCGTGCCTCAAACAGTCAAACACCTTATAAAAATTAAACCAGGTGGTTCAATTAGCAGCAGGACACTCTGATGGACAAGCCCGTGGGTGACCTCAGCAAATGACAGTCTGTGAGCTAGCAAGTGGGCTGGCCACTCCTGAGGTCACCAATGTCTCCAATGTCCTCAGCCCATATACACAGTCAGTGTCTGTGAGGCCAGCACTGTGGAATAGACTTACAGGAGAATCCAGAGTTGAAACAACATTGGGAAATACTTTTATGGGAACATTGATAAATAGCAAATATCATGAGCTGAAAGTTGCACTTAAGAAGCTGGAAAAAGTGAGTGAATGTCTGTTTGAAATGAATGTAACTATTACTACACATTTCTAAGGAGGATTTTTTGTTTTGATAAATCCTTTCAGATTCTTACACTGTCAGTCCAATTGCTGGCTCTGTTAAAAAACCTACTGTAAAAAGGCAAATCTCAAGAAAACCAGTGATAATTCCATCTTTGTCATGAGCCTTATTCTGAGCAGCCTCTTCACAGCTTCTGTCCACACTGACCACTTTAAACTTCTGGAATCAATGTCTTCTGTTAGCTTTCTCAGCAAACTCTGCTTTGTGTCTTTATCATGCCCTTTTCACAGTTCCTCCATTTTGACTGCATTTCATGTTATATGTTCTAGGAGGTTAAGCTATTAGTTTGGCCAAAAAGTTAATTTGGTTTTAAAGTAAAAACAAAAGACACATGTTACTTTTGCACTAATACCTTCATTGAACAACCTATTCATCTTTTTGTTCCACTGCCTTCAGCCATCTTTCAGGAAAAAATTCCATCTTCCCGAAACTTTTTTTTTCTTTTTGACCTAAGAAATGTCCAGGCTGCCTTTTGCAGCCTTCTGGGGAATTAACTTTTTTCCATTAAGAGAATTTTGTAAAGACTGAAATAAATGGAAATGCAAAGGTGCAACATCTGGTGAACACGGTTGAATAATGAGAATTTGACAGCCAGGTAGTGACAGTTTTTGCTTCATTATCAATGAAACATGAGGTCTTGCCTTATCATGATGGAAGATTGTGTGTTTTCTGTTGATTAAGTATGGATGCTTTCATCCATTGCTGCTTTCAGTTGGTCTATTTTGGAGCAGTACTTGTGGGAATAAAATGTTTGGTTTTCCAGAAGGAGCTCATAAAAGTGAACTTCCTTCCATTTGGACCACATGCACAACATAGCTGTCTTTGGATGAAGACAGGCCTTTGGAGTGAACCCTGCTAAGGGTTCATTTCATCTGACCCACAATCTCTTCCATTCCACATTATTGTAAAGTGTCCACTTTTCATTGCCTGTCACAATTTGTTTTAAATGGGATGTTTTTGTTACATTTAAGTAGAAAATCTCATGCTGTGATATAGTCAACATTTTTTTTTACTTAACTTATGTGCAACCCAAACATCAAAGTGATTAACATAACCAAACTGGTAAAAATGATTTTCAACACTTTATTTGGATATTTCAAGTGTATCAGCTATCTCCTGCATGGTATAACATTGATTGTTAGCAATCAATATTTCGACTTGATCACTATCAACTTATACAGCTCTACCCAAACATGGAGCATCATCCAATGAGAAACCTCCAGCATAAAACTTCAGTTACCACTTTTGACATGGTTGATCACTCACATAGTCACATACACCTTCTCCATACACTGCACAGATGTGTTTTTGTGTGTTTCAGTTGCATTTTTACCTTTCCTGAAATAATAAAACACAGTATGCAGAAAATGTTGCTTATTTTCTTCCACAATCAATATTAAAATCCTACACAAAAATTCACCAATTTTGATACTTTTTTTAAATCTTCATATAACATTTGATATGCTTATATGGCAGCCATGATAATATAACCTAAAAAAAAAATTGTTTAAAATGAAGTTACAACTGGAGCCATCATACAGAAAAAGGCAAATGAACTGCATTCACAGACACTGTTGATATTCTTCAATAAGTAACATTGTAAAGTACACTTTGAGTGCATTATTATTATTAGAGTGATCACAAAGCCCCAGGCAAAGGAAAGCTGTTCTGCTGGGTCAAAGGTCAGGGGAGATCATTGTTTCCCCCATCACAGCTGTGGAGACAACTTGAAGAATGTTTCTTTTAATCTCATCACCCATAACCTAAAATGGATTAGATGTCCTAGTTTTCAGAAAAGATTCATCTATAGCTGACACATTTAAGGATCAATTAATTCAAGGCTGTGATAGCTGCCTCATCCATTGGAGTCCTCACAGGTCTGGACCAGCTATAGAACAAAAAATTATTTGCAGGTGGTGGCTTTTCACTCCATTCACCTTTGGGAACAAGGTTGCAGCTTCCAGCAGGGACAGAGGGATCAGTCTGGCTAGGACAGAGTCTATCCTCTCTAATTGCCTTCAGCAAGAGGGAGAAAACTTGCATCATTCAAACACCTGATGGAGGCCAGGTGATCAAGGCTCATAGCCCCTGTGAGAACTTGATCTGGGTCTTCCCAAAAGACAAAACACACAGAGAAACATATTCCCCACACTTTGGGACAGTTTTAGGGGATGCATAACCTTCTTGGGAGGGGACAGTGATGGAAGCCAAATCTGACCATGGGGCCACCTGCAGCAGTAATAGTTACACCTGACCTTGTAACACTTACATTGTGATATCCATTTCCATCAGAGCCTGGGATTGCTTCAGGCTCCTAGTAATGATGGGGACATAACAAGGACTCTGTGGATCGACAATAGTGGCCTTGGGCACAACACAGACTTTAGCAACATTTGTCTGTGACCATTCCAGGTGAACCTGACTCACATTAGTTGATCTAGGACCACCTCACAGGTAATGCACAAGCTTATCCACTCTAGTGGGGAATCTCAGTCCACAGGTATAAACAGCTCTGCAGTATGGGTATTACTTTATACAGACACCCATTCATGCTCTCATTACAGCAAAGGGGTCCTACAACGTCATGGGGTGTGCCCCATTCTGCCCTGGATTATATTCAGGGGAGAAGTGGGGACAAGTGTGGAGGGTCCAGGCCCAGAAGTTGGGCTCCTTATCACTAAATTTGGCCTCTTGACATGAAGCAGAATTGATTAGGTCTCTATTTAGTTATTGAAATCCTCCCCAGTACACTCATACCTGCACTGAGGCATTGACCATCTGCAGGTCTCCAACATCTGGGCTTCCTATATAGTAGGAAGACATGCAAATGGGGCCCCTGTGCTCATGACAAGCAGCCCAAATCTGAACCTGCATCTCTAGAACAGGAGCCCAACCTGGGGTTCCCAGGTGTTCCCAGTCCCTGGTCAGAACAGAACACAAACCACACACAATAGAGTTTGGGCTCAGCTAGGTTTTCCTTGTTGCTATTTTAAGAGGTAGTTTATGGAGAACTAGAGACACTGCATATATGAGTGGTTTTGTATGAGAGGAACAGTGAAGGGTGATAGTTTCAAGACCAGACATCTTTGTGTTTGCAGGTGCCCATTATGAAGTGCAGCTGGTAGAGTCTGGGGGAAGATTGGTTCAGCCTCTGAGATTCTCCAGCATGGCTTCTGGATTCAAGTTTGGTAACTATGGCATGCACAGTGTTCACCAGGCTCCAGGGAACAGGCTAAAGTAGGTTTTATCCATCAGTTCAAGTGGTGGTTACACATACCATGCCAGCTCTGTGAAGGGGCCAAATCACCATCTCCAGAGACAAGGCAAGGAGTGTGCTGTATCTGCAAATGAGCATCCTGAGAGCAGAGGATATGGTCCTTTATTACCTTTCCAGATATGCAGTGATGGGAGTCAGCCTGATACCAGACAGAAACCTCCCTGCCAGAGGGGCTGTGACCATCAGGTTGTGCTTAGTTTCCCTAGACAAAATGACCATCCCAAGAGCAGGTACAATTGGAGTTTTGGGAAGTTTCCTTTCTGGTTTCCTCTTCCTGTAACATTTTCCCTCAGGGAATATCTTTGGCTTCCTGATTCTGTACTCACCTCAAAATTCTCTTAGTTAGAAAAGTCTGTTGTAAAGAAAGACATCATTCTCACATGAACAAAAGGAAGAATGTCTTAGACTCTCCTGTGTGCAGTTCTGATGAGTCACCAAACATAACCCACGTCAGCTGAATCTAACCAGACGCTATGCTGGACCAAACAGTGTAGCTCCACCCCACACAGCTCAGTGACCAAGCTGACCAGCAAGAGGTCATGTGCCTGCAGGACAATGGGCACCAGAGGCTTATGAATCCAATACCAGAGAACAAGGAACCCAGCTGGTGATGGTCATTGAGTTGGCTTGATGTTCACAACACCAAGTGTAGGTGACACCACACAGAGACAGAGGGACCCATTAGAGCTTGTGTGGCTATCCAGGCTGAGGACAAAGACACATCTCAAGGGGACAGGGAGCATGTATCATGCACAAAGGTGAAATCTTAGGGAGGAACAGGAAAGGCCCTTCAGTAAGTCAGGCATGTTTTGACAGAGCCAGGAAAGTAGGTAGCTGGGGAGGGGAATTCTGCTTACAGGAGTTTCTGTGGTTTCAAACTCCTAATGACATCTAAGAAGGAGATGCATCCTTTCTTAGTAGATTTCCCATGTGTGGCCAATGGAGAAGAGGCAGGAACGAGCCATAAGTTGTCAGCAGTGAAACATAAGTTAAAATAGAGTCAGACTACCTATTTCACTTAGCTACTAATGCACAGCAAAAAACAAGATAATAATTTATTATGAGTAGATTGCAACCAGGTGTAGTGAAAATGAGAATGATTATGAGTATTTAAATGTTGACAATAGAAGTGGACAGTGCTCTTGGTTCAATCTCTTGGGTGAGTTCTGTTTTTTAACCCAGCACCATCAACTTTTTGGAAGGCCTTAGGTCAACCAACAGGTGGGGACTTTGTGGTTTCACTCTCCCAATGGCATCTAGAGAGGACACACCTTCTTTATGTTCCAATAATGTTTCTCTGCATGTGGACAATCACCATGAACACAGAAATTAAGAACACTTATAAGTAATGAAATGATAATGATGATGATGTTAGTGATTATGATGATGGTGGGCTGAGACAAGGCTCTTGGTCCCATGAAACTGGCTCTTCATACAGACATACCATCACCAGGGCTCCCCCAGTCATAGGTGTCCTCTCCTCCCTGTCAAGGTTGAAGTTCCCTCTCTTTGAGCAAATTTGTGCTAGGAATACTCTTTATTTCCCTCCCTCTGAACTCCAACCTCATTGACAATGCTAGGCTGAAAAACAGGTCAGTAAATCCCCTGCCATTACCATTTCTGCATTTGAACATCCTGAATTGTAGACATTCAGTTACTATTTTCATTGACAACCTTTGTTCCATGTAAAGCAGTGATTACATCTGATGTGATTGGTTTGGAGCCTCTGCAGTGTGCCCGGGGCTTGTACAAGGGATGGATACAGAGAGGGTGTAGCCACAATCACAAAACCTCCAACATCAAGAATCAAGAATGTCCTACCTGCCTGTTCTTGGGCCATAGTTACTCAGATCAAAATGATATCACAATGTAAAAAATATGGCATTGAAAACGATTTTGCTTCTTTGCTTAATTTATACACCAAATGAGACATGGTTTCAATATTAAATTATCATGTAAAAATTCAGAAATTGTGGATATATTAGAGTTTGAGGGTGCAGTAAGTGTGGGAAAATGCTAATAAAAATTAATTCTGTGTGAAAGACGTTTGAAAATTTAAAAGTATCACCAACTCATCTAGTCCACAATTTCTCCTTATTCTGAAAATGCAAGGCCATCCTTTGATCGCATTCCAATGTGTCTCATAACAAGGTGATCCCCTACCCTTGACATACATGTTGAGTGAGTTCACAAGAAGAGATTAACCCTCAGAGGTCCCAGAATGACAAGGATACCTGATCTCTGTCCCTCTACACATATGGGAAAGGCTTCCCCACCTGCAAATTTCTCTTTCAGTTCCAAGGTAAATTCTCACCTAGACAGTGGGGTTCACATCTCTCTCCTCAGACAGAACTGAGTTCTCTGGGGAAGGCAGAGCTGTGTTCAAGAAGATGAGAAATCTACGTCTCCTGCTGTGCCTGGTGACAGTGCCCCAGGGTGAGTGTCTCCGATGGGTCTATGTGATGGTGGTAACTGGATGTGACTGACAGGGACTGATGCCCCTTGTGCCCAGGTGCCCTCTCCCTGGTATAGCTGCAAGAGTCGGGCCCTGCACTGGTGAAGCCCTCGAAGACCCTATCCCTCACCCACACTGTCTCTGGCTTCTCTCTAATGAGATATGCTGTGCACTGAATCTGCCAGTCTCCAGGGAAGGGGCTGGAGTGGGTTGGTGTTATTTTATGGAGTGGCGGAAGCACAGACTGCAACCCAACACTAAAATTCTGACTCAGCATCACCAGCGACACCTCCAAGAGCCAAGTTTATCTAACACTGAACAGCATGAGACCCAAGGACATGGCCCTGTATTACTGCTGTGTGAGAGACACAGCGAGGAATTCAGTGTTAGCAGACACAAACCTCCCTGCAGGCAGGGCTGCGAACACCAGGGGGAGTGCAGGGTCCCTCAACACAAGAACTCTCCCAGCAGCAGGTGCAGTTGGAAGTTTGGGCTGGTTTCCTGTCTGCTTTCTTCTTCCTTTAACAGTTTTCCCCAGGGAACCTGTCTGGGTTCCTAATTCTGCTCTTGCCTCTGATGTCTCTGAGTTAGAAATGTCTGTTGTAAAGAAGAAATCATTATCACATAGACAAAAGGCCGAGTCTCTTTCAGACTCTCTTTTGCCCAATTCCAATGTGTTATCAAACCTTCTGACCCACCTGGTGGATAAGGGACACCAGAGGCATATGAACCACACACCATGGGAGAAAGAATGCTGGTGGTGACAGTCACTAACTTGGCAGCATGCGCACAGTACAAACCATAGGTGACATGACAGAGGGCAGTGGGATCTGCGACAGCTTGGGGTGGATGCCTTGGATGACAAACACACACACCACTGGGACACAGGGTGTTTATCACACATGTAGTCAAAATCCCTGAAAGGAATGGGAAAGGCCCTTCAGCAAGTCAGATTATTGTCATAAGTCCTCGTTAGCAGCCTCCAGTTTGTTAATGAGTCATGAACCACAAGAAAATGATACTATGTCAAGGTTCTCAATGGGATTCTCCAATAAACATACGGGATGTTCACAAGTTTCCCAGTAAACATAAAATGTGTGAGCACAGTCTTGGAATTCAGCTATTTCTTCTGCTAGTCACACTCTGACCTACACCCTAGTCTTGGCCTCCCTGAAATTTGAGTTAATTTCCTTTTTCTTCAATTCCAGTTGACATTCTATATATGTATGTATATGAGCTTCTAATCTGCATCAGAATGGTCAGACATTTATGCAATGTGTGATACGATGGCCTAATATACAAGTATCAACCTGGCACCACACACAGCTATTACAACATCGTTCACTTTATTCCCTGCACTGTGCCTTACATCTTGCGTTCAATAGGTAACTGCCAATTTGTACTTCTTAGTCCCTTTACCTTTTTCATCTCAACTTCCAAATTTCCTCCCACCTGTAAATCTCTCATCAGTTCTTTGGGTTTATGAGTCTGTTTCTGTTCTGCTTGTTCTTTATTTTGTTCTTTAGATTCCACATAGAAGTGAGAACATGTGGTATGTGTGCTACTCTGTCTGACTTATTCAATTCAGCATAATGCCCCCTAGGTCCATCCATATTGTTCCAAATGGTAAGATTTCATTTTTATGGCTGAGTAAAGAAGATGGGTTAATTTCCAAATCAGTCCTTTTCTATATCAATGACTAGATTATAATTTGAGGTTATTGCTGAGGTAAGTGACATAGGACACCTTGAACTTGCTACATGAGGAGAAAAATCACAACATAAAGAACAATAATTCTGTAAGTGCTGGCTTCAGGCTTGTTGAATCCCACCATCCATGCACCTGGGAGTATCTTTTCCCAGTTCTGCACACGGATCCCTGCAGAATGTGACTCATATTCAGGTGATGGCCATCTCCTGGGGACTAGATAACATTGCTCCTGGGATCATGTGCAGACATGAAAACAAATGAAGGAGGGAGGAGACAAAGCTTCTGAAATTTACTTCTCATGAACCAGTGATGACCTGTTCTCTTGCATTTCTGACTAGATCTATGTCACACGTCCACAGATCCACAGGTGGTGATTTTGAAAATGAAGGCAACTGCCATGGCAGACCAATTTCAAAGAAAGTCAGAATCACCAGCCACAGGAAAGGAAGGCTACTTAAATTATTTATTTACTCTGTGATCAATGGGTAAAGAAAAACAATGATCTTCACATCAATAAGATTATATTTACATCAAATAAAATTACAAGATTATTTCACATTAGTGGTTGGCATCAAGATTTTCCATAACAAATTTCTATAATTTTAACATTGTTACTCAACAGTCTTTACCTACATTTTCACCTAAGCAGTTCTAGTCATGACTGAGTTTCTTCTGTGTCCCCAATATTTGAACCTGGTTTTAGCACATAGTCTAGAGAATAAAAACAAAAGCAAAGCAGTGAGGCTGCTGTACATTCAGCACTAAATTCCACTGAAGGAAAATAACTCAGGAGCACTTTCTCCTTCTCTGTATAGATTATGCTTCTGTCTCCCAATGATCCATACAGATGTTTCACCTCCAACAACACCAGGTCCACATGCCCTAGGGTCACAACCTGTTCTTAGTTTCTACTCTGATCACTTTGTAGGGGAAATAGGTTCAGATGGAATGTCTTGTCTCCTGAACTTGAAACTTCCACACTTTTAATTTTCCCTCTGATCATGAGGGTTGAATTATCTTGGCGTGTTCATTATTGATGAGTTTCAAATGCATCTCTCATTCTAAATGCCTTTATTTTATGACAATTTACTCTCCTACTTCATGTACAGGTGTCCTGGAGCAGTTGTATTAGTGATGAGGGCACAGATTTAGATGTGGGGAGTAATTCTTAACAGACACAAATCGTAGGAAAAGCCACACTCAGGGACTATGCCCTTCATGTGACTGTCCAACCACAGAGCTCCCTATATAGTAGGAGGACATGCAAATAGGGCCCTTCTGCTCGTAAAAAAACAGCCCAGCCGTGACCCTGCAGCTCTGGGACAGGAGTCCAGTTCGGGATTCCCAGATGTTCCCAGTGCCTGCTCAGGACAGAACACACATCTCTCACCATGGAGTTCAGGCTCAGCTGGGTTTTCCTTGTTGCTATTTTAAGAGGTAGTTTATGGAGAATGAGAGACACTGAGTATGTGAGTGGATATGACTGAGAGAAACTGTGGATGGATGACAGTTTCCTGACTTGATGTCTTTGTGTTTGCAGGTGTCCAGTGTGAAGTGAAGCTGGTGGAGTCTGGGGGAGGCTTGGTGAAGCCTGGGGGGTCTCTAAGACTCTCCTGTTGTAGCCTCTGGATTCACCTTCAGTAGCTACTGGATGAACTGGGTCTGCCAGGCTCCCAGGAAGGGGCTGGAGTGGATTGGTGAAATTAAACCTGATGGAAGCACACAGAACTATGGCAATTCAGTAAAAGGATGATTCACCATCTCCAGAGACAATGGCAAGAACACACATGCTGTGATTCAGTGGGAGGAAAATCAGGAAAATTCCAAGCATAGATTTGCTCATAGTAAAGGGAACCTCTACCCTGACAGGTAACCCTCACTCTCATCCTCATTCAGCCGTATTTCTGGGGATGGTCACTATGGTCAGAGGGTGCAGGGCTCTTCCACATAATTTGTGATATTCTTAATGTGTAATGTACTCATTCTTTCACCAGCCTTATGATTTCAGAATATATCCTCTATTTAGGCTTCTCTTTTAACTCCCTTAATGAAATTTTTGTTGGTTTGTTGGGACAAATATTTTAATAAAGGTCAATTCATCACTATTTTAATGGGTTCATTATTGCATGCTTTTTCAAAATCTCTGAGAATTTGCCCAGCCAACATTGTCCATGCTGATTGGATACAGAGGCCAAAGAGACTAGAAGACACTCTGATTGCAGGAGCAACTTGCTGTTGGAAAAATTACCCACAAATCTGGGAGTGACTTTGGATCTGGCTAAGGGGTGAATGCTGGACTTACTGTGAGTCTCATTGCACAAACATGCCTGATTTTCGTTTGGAGAGTATTACTAGAAATATGGGTCTCAAGACTCTTCCAGGAAGTACAGGGCCTGAATTAGGCACATTATACCATCTCAGAAAATACCTAAATGTTCATGAACAGGAGTCACTCTGGCTTTTACTGGGTTTTGTCCCAGGTGTTGATGCAAAAATCAGACCCAGGACTGGTGAAGCTCACACAGACCCTCTCCCTCACTTGTACTGCCTCTGGACTCTCTTTAATGAGCTATGGAGTGCACAGGGCTTGCCAGACACCTAGGAAGGGGCTGGAGTGGGTATTGTTACATAGTATAATAAAAGCACAGAGTACAACCCAATGTTGAATTCCCAACTCAGCATCACCAGGGGAACTTTCAGGAGTAAAATGTATTTAACATTGAATAGCCAGAGAGCTAAGGACAGTCATGTATTAGTGTGTCAGACACAGTGAGGGGAATTCTGCATGAGCCCAGACACAATCCTCCCTGGAGAGAGAGAGAGAGAGAGAGAGAGAGAGAGAGAGAGAGAGAGAGAGAGAGAGAACCCTGTACATGCCCAGATAAGGGTTTATATGTGCCCAATGTGGGATTGAACCCCCAAACTTTAGTAACAAGATGACACTCAAAGCTACTGTACCAAAGTGTGCAAGGCTAGGGAGTAATTCTTAACAGACATGCACCCTTGGACAAATCACCTCTGGGGCCTTGTTCTTCTTGCCACCATCCAACCCTGGATCTCCTTATATAGCAGGAGGACATGCAAATAGGGCCCCTCAGCTCATGAAAAGCAGCCCATCCCTGACCCTGCAGCTCTGGGACAGGAGCCCAGTCCTGGATTCAGTGTTCCCAGCCCCCACTCAGCACAGAATAGAGATCACTCATTATGTAGTTTGTGTTCATCTGGATTTTCCTTGTTGCCAATTTAAGAAGTAATACTTGGAGACTGAGAGGCTCCCATTATGTGAGTGGACATGACTGATAGACAATGGATGAGTGAGAGTGTACTGACCAGGACATCTCTGTGTTTGCAGGTGTCCAATGCGAGTTTCAGCCAGTGGAGTCTGGGGAGGATTAGTACAAACCATGGGGTTTCTGAGACTCTCCTGTGTGACCTCTGGATTCACCTTCACTATCTATTGTATGCAGTGGGCCTGCCAGCCTCCAGGAAAGGGCTGGAGTGCGTCTTATACATTAATGGTAATGGAAATACCATGTACTACGCCAACTCTGTGAACTGCCATTACCATCTGCAGAAAAAAATGCAAAGAACTCACTCCACCTGCAAATGAACAGCCTGAGAGTGGAGAAATCAGCCTTGTATTAGTGTGCAATAGACACAGTGAGGGAAGTCAGTGTGAGCCCAGACATAAACCTCCCTGGGTGAGACAGAAGGGCTGGGATGCAGAGGGTGCTCAGGACACCAGGGGATGATCTTGACCTTGGACCAGCCACAAGAGCAAGCGTGGGCCTTGGCTGGGAAGGAAGAGACTTTCTTTTAGGAGCACAGATTGCCTCCCAAAGCTTTCACTTGCATCCAGGGACACTTTTTCTTTCTATGTAGCTCTGATTTCCCACATTATCACTGAAGACAACACAGGAAGATGTGATACTGTCTGTTAACAGGTGAGATTCCAACTTGCGCTGGCAGTCATTTCTTTCACCACGCTCCTGTGTGTCCTTGTCCTTTCTTGGCAATGACCTTTCTTGTGCTCTTGTCTTCTCTGTGGTTGGAAGCATTTCTCCAAGGAATGAACCAGCCCCATCTTGTCCCCTATGTGCTTAGCACAGACTCTATGCTCCCAACATGCACACAATGTGCTCACACATCTCCTTCCTTCCAACAGACACCTCTCACTTCACATGGGTTGTGACTCTCCCACAACCTCCACGACTGAGGTGTCTGCCCTGCCTGCCACATGTTACCTTCTTGCTCCTTCCTCACTTACTGGGTGGATGGGGAAACCCACAACATCTGGTTTCTGAAATCACAGTATTTTAGTCTGATTTTCTTTAGTTTCCTTTTGAAAAGGACACATGATTCCATGTATGTCGCAGTCAGAGAATTCTGGATGATCTCCCCATGTCAACACTTTTAACTCAGCCATCCCTCTCTTAGTCACATCTGCAGAGCCCTGTCATATAAGAGAACTCTCACCGGTCCCAGCAGCAGGAATCTGGATGTTCCTCAGTGTCCGGGTTCAGTCATCCCAATGCCATAAGGACCAGGTTCTCAGCTGCACCTTAGGAACCTGTAGACAGGTTTCCTTCCTGGGGTACTGGAAGTTATGTGGGAGAGTGTGAGTATGTGCCTGCATGTGTGCACACATGTTAAATTATATTTGCACAAGTTTGTGACCCTGTGTGATGTGTGCACATGTATAATTTAATCTCTGTTCTGAGTCTCCCACAGCTCACAGAACAAAGACCTCCCCACACAGCAATGAGAACCGGGCCCTGGGGAGTTTTCAGCCCATTAGAAAGCCTGTGTTTCCCTCTCTGTCAGCTGGGTGTGAGCCTGAGGACAAGAGTGTGTCATGGACACAAGTTGCTTTGGGATCTTCTCCTTGATAAAAACAGGTTTCTGATCATCTTAGGTAATGTGCTTAAAGAGGCTGAAGTGTGAAAAGTCCTCCTTTCCCCCAGATGGCCTGTCCCAACGAGCTGCATGAGTCAGGCTCAGTAATTGTGAAACTCAGAGACAGGTTGCAAGAATGCAGTGTGTGGGATCCAGGGGTAGTGCTCACTCCACCGTTCCTCACAGAGCAGAATCTTGACCCCAGGAACATGTTCCAGATCCAGCTCTCCCTCCACCTGCACTCTGTGACCACCAAGGACATGGCCCTGGGTCACTGTACCATACACATGGAGCAAGGCAGTGCCAGCCAACACCAAAGTCCCTCTTGAGGGTGCAGGTGTGTGGCTGGGCTGCAATGGGCTCTCAGGACACATGGATGCCAGGGACCAATCTGCAGAGCAGGTACAAAGGGAATCCAGGAACAGGATTTTTGAGTTAGCATGTAAGTTCTTTCCTTGCATGGAAAAGTACTTCTCACAGACCTTCCCTACTTATGTGTGCACCTGTTCTCTGTGTGCTTGTGTGTCAGTTAACCTGTTCATCTGTGTGTGTGGGAGGGTGTTACTGTGTGCTTTTCCTGCACCTGAAATTTTATATTACTGACTGTGTGAGCTGTGTACATGCATGTGTGAGTTTATGTGTGTTGCTAAGTGTTTTATACTCTTAGTACTGACAGAACTTTTATGAAAGAGCAAGGGCTTAATGTTTCATTACAGAATTTTCTACTTTTCTACAAATTTATCAGCTGCTGAAAATATGTGTACAACGCATCTTAGTATCGGTGTCTTTCTTCAGTGTTTTTAACCTTTTCACCCATGAGTCTGAGCTGCATTGGAGTCTTACCAGTTGACTGGGCTCTGTGTGCAGCTCTGCAGCCATTCTCATGAGTGTGTCCCTCCCTGTCCTGGTCCCAGATCCCATCAGTCCTCCATCTGCTGACAGGTGTGATCAGGCTCAGAGCTGGTGGGCCTAACCTGTCATCTCAGGGTCAACAGGGATCCCAGAAAGGCCTGTCATCTCAGTGCCCCAAGCACATGCAATTCAATTCTGTCCTCTGGAGGAGCCCTTCTCTCCTGTAGGAAGCAGTGCTAACATCACAGTGGAGACATGGGACTCTGAGGATAGAGATGAGCCTCATTGAACTCCATCAAGTTTTCCTCCTAGATCCAAGGGTATCAAGCTTCTCTGTGAGTAGAATTTGCATTGGAAGTGTGCTGGGTCCCAGGAGCAGTTGAAGAGGCCCCTGATTCCCAGGGTGTGATGTTTAACAGGTCCAGTCTGTGATCTCGATGATCACATAGGGCACATGTTTAATCAAAAGCTCTTCTCGTAACAGATGACATTGTTATAATTTTAAATACATTTCATATTAAATTCTTCAGTATGTAATGATGTGAGCACAGAGTAGATATATCTGCTACCAGAGTGTCCAGCATCCATCCTGTCCTCTTAGTACTTGAACAGGACACACACAGTCATCACAAACTCATACATACAGCCAGTCGCATGACACAGTCACACGCCATTACACACAAACATAATCACACATAATGTTACTATGCAGTCCAAGAGTCACACACACAGACACACTATCAGACACACAAACAGCCATGCACACAATCACACACAACAAAAAACAACCAGAGTCACACAGTTAAACAGTTTCACAGTGTAACACACAGTCTCACAGTCAAGTCAAACTCAATCTCATGGTGTAACACACAGTCCCACAGTCATACAGTCTCACACTGTCACACACAGTTACATTCACACATAGTCATGTACACTGCCATACATTCTGTTTCACGTGGTCACATAAACACCCCATCACACAGTCACAAACTCATTTTTGAAAAAGACGTGCATTCACACATGAGCTGTGATACAAATCCGCTCATGTCATTGCACACCATCTCCTCTATAACATGTCAGGGTGTTTTCTGCATCTAAAGGTCCAGTCTACAAAATGTCTTGGGCAAATGCTTCTCCTCCTATGGTTGCTACAAAATGTACTCAATAGATGACCTTAACTAACATTTATGTTTACCTCCTACAGTAGCAGTTATTACAAATAAAATTATGTGTTCAGAATTGTTACAATACTGAGAATACATAAGTAAATCTGTAATTGTAAAAGTATAATTATGAACAATTTTGTAGTTACTGCCCCAGTGCTTTCAGGAGCCTATTCAAAAAATTATACCAACTCACCTTTAATCACCAGGTATTAGGCGACCAAACATCACCACCATCTCCTATGTCACAATTAGAAAATATAACTTATTTATGTCCATAGCACAGTTCAGCATGCTGAACTTGCATTTTAACCTATGACTCTGTGATTCCTAATACCCTATACACAGTTAGGAAAGTGCACAATTAAACAATTGTCACATGAATAGAAGAAAAGTTGGGGAGAAATGTTCAGGGCCAGTTTACAGGGGTATAATGAGAGGGAACCCCATGTTCTACCTGGTGGCCCAGGTGTCTCTCTCTCTCTCTCTGCTGTATTCTCTGCTCCTCTTAGCAAAGGAGAGAAGGCGAATGAGGACAGAAACAGAAACCTCACCACACTGCAGTGTAAATGCAGGGTGCTGGTTGTGTCTGACATGGGACTGACCTGTTACAGAGCGGAGCTAGGTCTCAAAAACTAGATGTAATGGGAACAACAAAAAGTTTCTGAAGGCTAATTTTATATATTTTTAAATTGTCAATTTTGTAGAAAATACAAACATACCATCTTAGCTCTCTGAAGTGTACACTTCAATAATGTTAAGTATATATAGAACAGGTTGAAGAACTCTTTCATCTTGCAAAATCTGACATTCTATACACATAAATCACCTACTCCCTCCTCTCAGCTCTGGCACTCAATGTTCTACTTTCTGCCTTGATAAATGACTACTCTAGACGTATACCTTGCATAAGTAGAATCATACAGGGCTGTTTTTCTGTGACAGTCTTATTTGTCTCATCATAAAGTCCTCAAGGTCCATCCACACTGAAGCATCTGACAGGATCCCCATCTTCAGCATTGTGTAATACTCCAGTGTATGTATGGACCACTTTTGTTTATCCCTTCATCCATCAAGGCATATTTAGATTGTTTCCACCTAGTGTCTGTTCTGAATTTGCTGCTATGATCAGGGGTGTCTAACCATCTCTTTGAAATGACTTTAGACATACACCCAGGAGTCCAATTGCTGCACCATACTACACTTCCACCTTGTATTTTTGAAAAGCATTTGTACTGTTTTTTCTATTGGGTGCTCAGGGGTTCGTATTTTTAATATTCTTGCAAACATTCATTATTTTGTTTAGTTTTCTTTTTTATATTAACTCCCTAATGGGTGTTAGGTTACCTCTCATTATGGTTTTAACTTACATTTCTCTAATTATCATTAATGTTGACCATCTTTTAAGATGCATGTTGGCCATGTTAATGGCCATGTTAATGCAATGTTAGCCTTGAAAAGACCTATTTAATTTTTACCCCACTTTTCTTCCAGTTCTACAGAAGTATGATCATTCTTCACTTAATGTAAGGTGTACATCATAATGACTGGACTTACATATCCTGTGATATGATTACTGCAGAAATACAGTTAGCATCCATCATTTCATAAAGACACAAGAAAATAAAAAGATAGAGGAGAGAAGAAAAGAAAATAGAAGAAAAAGGAAGGAAATGTGGGTTGCTTTGTGCCAAGAATTTTTAGGACCTACTCATATGAACAAATCTCCCACACACCATAGAGCAGTGTTAAATTTAGACATCACGTTGTCCATTGCATCCCCAAGACTTACTTATGCTGCAACTGGAAGCTTGTACCTTTACATCATCAACGTACTATTCTCCCCCTGTCCAACACCACTTTGGTAACCACAAATATGACCTCTATAATAATATTTTAGACTCCACATACAATATTATATAGTATTTGCCTTTCTGTGTCTCACTTACTTTGCCCATCATTATGCCCTCAATTTCCATTTATGTTGACGCTAATGGTAGGATTTCATTTTTATGGCAAAAATATTATATTATATATATTTACCTTATCTATGTCTTGGGTGTTGCAAATAATGCTGAAATAAACATAGAGCTATAAAAACACATTGATAAAGTGATTTTATCTTTTTGTGGAAACATACCCTGAGGTGGAATGTCTGGGTCAGAAGGCAGTTCTCTTTCTAATTTTTGAGAAACATCCATATTTTTTTCCTCAACAGCTGCACCAACTCCTATTCCCACTAATAGTGCACAGGGTTCCATTGACTGCATGTCCTCTCACCCAGGCTCACTCCTCTGGGTCTGACCTCATCTTGTCCTTTCTCAGCAGGGGCTCTGTCTCAGCTAATGGAGCAGGAGTCTGGCCCTGGGCTGATGAGACACACCCATACCCTCACACTGACCTGCTCCTTCTCTGGGTTTTCACTGAGTACTACCGGTACAGGTGTGGGCTGGATCTGTTAACCCCACCCCCGGGAATGCACAAGAATGGTTCTCAGATGTTTGGTGGAACAATGCTAAGTATTATATATCATCTCTGAAGAGCAGGCTCACAATCTGCAAGGACACCCCCAAAAGCTAGGTGGTTCTTACAGTGCCCGGCATGGGTCTTTCATATATGACCATGTATTACTGTGTTTGGATGACACAGAGACACAGCCCAGGGGTTTCCTGTAGAAAAACATGAATGCGTGTCAGCTGAGCCCCATGTCTGCAGAACAGGAAAGAATGGAGAGATGTCATTTCCTACTAGCTCGAGGGGTTCCTCTGGCCTCCCACAAGCTCTGAGCCCCATTTTCCTTTCTCTTCTCTCCCTAGAAGACTAATATCCCTGTTAGTGGTGCAGACAGGGGAGATGCGGAATTCTGTTTCAAAAACATTCACCTATGTCAGTTACTTAGGAAAGAATCATCACCCACAGGATGTGACTATTCCATGGGCTCTGGTCCCTCCAAGAGGAAGAATAAAATTAAACACAAAGTCCATTTTTTTAAAAGATTGGGTTTCATGTTAGAGAAGCATCAGCCAAAAAGAAAGCTTGAAGCTCCATCCACTTCTTTGACCAGAACAATCAACGTGAAAAACCAATTGAAGGGTAGCTGGTCTGAAACTTTATAAACAGGAAGAGGGAAGAAGATGGGAAGAGAGAAGGAGAGGGTGAGGCCCCTCCTGCAGGTTCAGTGACTGGTAAGTCCAATAGATATTGCAGCAGAGAGCTCCCTCCTAATGGGAATATAAGGTCTCAGCCCATATAGGGGTCCCCAATCCACAGCAACAGAGATGGGAATGGGAGCCCACATAGCATCTGGTGATGGGAATTTGTGGTGATTAGGTCCACCTGGGAGACTGAATACAGCATCCCAGGGAGGGAATGGCACCCTGTTACAACACTAAGATCTGTGACTGTGGGAAGGGTAATGCAAAAGTTCCAGGCTGGAGAAGGTGTCTCCTTGGTATACCCAGTAATGACTTTGAGGGGCCCTCTATTCTGTGGATGGACTCTGGGCAGAGAATCTCTGGGAATCTCAACTGTGAGGTTTGAGAAAGAGGACTGGTGTTGTCCACCTGGTGTGCATGGGCAGCACCCCACCCCCACCTGCTGAATTACTATGCCCCGCCTGTGCTAGTTCTGCAGTCCTCCAAGGCCAAGTGGTACTACTTTGAGTGGACATTTGGCCCCACCATCTCTGTTAGACAGCACAGGGTTGAGGGGATTGTTTGGTCCTCTGGGGACTGAGAGGGGCTGGTGAGATGAGAGTACCAAGTGGGCCTGTTATTTTTCATCCCCTTCAAGTTGGTTAGGTGATGCATAGGTGCCAGCAAGCCACATGAGCTGGGGTTTTGGACTGTGTCTCCCAGGTGGGCATCCATGCTGGAATCAGATGGGCAAGTTCCAGGCTCAGTGTTTGTGTTATGTGGAAGCAGACCTGGATTCCCCAGTCAGGTTAGCCCCTGAAGCCATGGGAAAGAGACAAATATCGCTGATAACAGAAGGCACAGAACAGGGAATGTGTGGATCCACAGTAATCGCACTGGGCCCAAGGCAATTTTTAGCTACAAGTGTCTGTGCCACTTCAAGTTGAACCTGACTCACTTCAGCTGATCTACAACCATGTTACAGGTGATGCACACCCTTCTCCATTGTACTGAGGACTCTGAATCCACAGGTGTATACAGCCCTGAAGGATAGGTAACACCAGATACAGATACCACTCGTGTTCTCATTACAGAATCAGTGTACTACAACAACACTGGGCATGCCCCACTCTGCCCTGGATTAGGGTCAGGGGAGGAGTTGGGGCCAGTGGAGAGGGCACAGGCCCAGATGCTCCTATTACCAGATGTGGCCTCTTGGACACAACCCAGACTGTGACCACCAGGGGGCGCTCAGGGTCCCTAAGCACAAGGACCATGAAAGGAGAGGGTGTAGTAGCATGTTTTGGAGGTTTCTTTTCTGGTTTCTTCCAGTAACAATTTCCCTCAGGGAACCTCTCTGGATCCCTGATTCTGTGATCCTCTGAAGTCTCTGAGTTAGACAAGTCAGTTGTAAAGGAAGAAGATTTTCTCCCATGGACAAAAGGCAGTGTCTCTTTCAGACACTTTTGTGCCCAAATTCAATGAATCATCAAACCTCTGACCCACATTGACTGAATCAAATCAGAGGCTCTGCTGCAGTCACAGGTCAGCCCAGCCCCACAGCACTCACCATCCAAGCTGCAGGACAAGTGCTTGCTGGACAGTGGGCACGAGAAGTGTACAAAACCAGCTCATGAGGTCATAGGTCCCAGTGATGATAGTCATTGACTTACATCATTCTCACAGCACCAAGTGTAGGTGACACCACACAGAGGCAGAGGGACCCACGCAGCCCGGTGTGGACGTCCAAGCTGATGACAGACACACTTCCCCAAGGGACGTGGAACATGTATCATACACAGAGTTGAAATCTCTGGGAGGAACAGGAAAGGCCCTTCAACAAGTCAGATTATTACAATAAGAACTGGTTAGTAGCCTCTAGTTTGTTACTGAGGTAGGAACCACTAGTGAATAATACTAGGCCAAGTTTTCAGTAGGAGTCTTTAATAAACCTGCAGGATGTTATGAACTTTTACACATAAGATGAAGCCTCTAAGCATAGTCCTGGAATTCAGCCATCTCTCCTGCCTATAGGATTCTACCCAACAACCTTGCCTTAGCCTCCATGGAATTTGGGAAAATTGTATTTTTCTCTTTCAATTCCAGTTGACATTCTGTATATTATTTTAAATGAGCTGCTAGCCTACAGCAAAGTCTTCAGGCATTTGAATACTTTGTGATTCAATGACCCAATATATCCAGAACCCACCTGTCTCCACATAGAGTTATTAAGACATTATTGATGTTATTGATTGTGTGTAGTTTACACCCCAGTATTTCATTTCTAATCACCAGTTTGTATTTCTTGATCCCTTCACCTTTTTCAGTCAGGCTCCTGAACTCCACCTATCTGGAGACAACCAGTCTGTTCTCTTGTTCTAAGGGTCTGATTCTAATTCTACTTGTCTCTTTATGTTGTTCTTTAGGCTCCACATATAAGAGAGATTATATGGTATTTGTGATTCTCTGTCTAACTTACTTCACTCAGCATAACACCACCTAGGTCCTTCCACTTTATCCCAAATGGTAAGATTTCTTTGTTTCTTTCCTTTCCTTTTCTTTTTTAAAGAGCTAAATGGAGAAGATAGGTTTTTCAAATCACTGGGTTGGCCAAAAATGCCATTAATTTTGTTTTTTTCTGGAAAATTAAAGACACATTTTCTGTAAAATAAAGGTCATATCAGTAACTTCATTGACTTGCATATTTTTAGTATTTTGGCTATCTCCTGTGTGGTACAACGCTGATTGTTCTCAATTATTGTATTGATTTGATCGCTACCATCTTGAACTGGTCTACCTCATCATGGAGCAACAGTGAGCAATCTCCACCACAAAGCTTCTCACACAACCTTTGATATATTTTATCAATCACAGCACCTTTTCCATTCACTGCATAAACCGTTTTCCCATATTTGTTGCACTTTTATCTCTCTTGAAATAATAAAGCTTAATATACTGAAAAGGTATATTTTATTCCATTATCAATATAAAAATTGCTACACAAAATTCACCAACTTTGATAATTTTTAAATGCACTTTGGTATAAAAGCTGACACAATACACTCTTCTATTTTATTTTAAATTATTTTATTGTTCAATTATGGTTGTCCACACTTCTTCCCATCACTTCCCCCCAACCCAGTCATCCCCACCTCCCTCCCTTGCTTCCATCTCACCTTGGATTTGTCCATGTGTCCTTTATAGTTGCTCCTGAAAATCACACATTCTAACAAAATTGTTTCAAATGAAGTTAAGGCAAACCACATCTACGAGAGCCATGGTACTGAACAACCAAATGAACTTCTTGGACAACCCAATATACTAATAACTAGATGACTATGTAAGAGTATTTTTAAGGAAAGTAACATAATACAACTTGAACTGGCTACGTGAGGATGGAAATGACCATATAAAGAACAAGAACATGGAAGTGTTGGTGCCAGACTTGCTCCCACCATCCATGTACCTGGAAGTATCTCTTCCTAGTTCTGCACCCTAATCCATGCACATGGGACTTCATGCCCAGGTGACACCCATCGGGTGTGGATGATGTGACAGCAATTTTGAGGTTCATGTACAGACAGAAATGAAACGAAAGAGGAGGAGATAAATCTGAAATTTACTTGTGATGAACCAGGGATGAACCGGTGTCTTGTATTCCTGATTAGAAATATATCACATGTCTTCACAGTCACAGATCCTTATGGTGAAAACAAGGCTGAACCTCCAAAACTGACCAGTTTTATAGAAAGTTAGATCTACCTGCTCCTGAAAGGGAAGGTTGTTTAAATGATTTATTCTCTCTGTAATCAATGTAAGAAAAATGGTGTTCTTCATATCAATTATAATTTTATTTATTTTCTCTTATTTTATATATATTATTGACATCAAGTTTTTCATAATGAGATGCGTGTAATTTTAACATACTTACTTCACAATTTCTACCTACATCTTCACCTAAGCAGATCTACTCCTGACCAAATTTCTTCTGTGTCCCTAATGTTAAAACCTGGTTTTACCACAGAGTCCATACAATAAAAACAAAATATGACTCAGTAAGACTGATGCATATTCTATGAAGGAACATGACCCAGGAGCATAGTCTGCTTTGCAGTAGAGTTCACATTTCTGACTCCCAATTATATACGCACACACACACACACAATCCCCTTCAACACAAGATCCACAAGCTCTAGGGTCACAACCCATTCTAGTATGTACTCTGCTTACTTTGTAGTGGAAATGGTAACTGATGGAACTTCCAGTCTCCTGAACACGAAACTCCTGCACTTTTATTTCTTCGTCTGTTTGTGAGGGTGGAATTCTCTTTGTGTGTTCATTATTGGTGATTCTCAAAGGTATCTCTCATTTTAAATCCCTCTCCATTCGTGACAATTTACCCTTATAGGTCACAAACCTGTCTCCTGGAGCAGTTGGCTCAGTGGGGAAGGCACAGGTCCAAATGTAGGAAGTAATTATTTTATTTTTATGTTATTATCTTATCGTCAATGGTAGACATTTTTTCATTTCATTTAGAGAGAAACAAAGGGGAAAAGGAAGAGAAGTATAGAAAGAAAGAAAAATAGTGATAGAGATTGATTGGTGCTTCCGGTCCCCACCCTGACCAGGAGTCATATGTTCCCAGATCTGGTATCAAACCCTCAACCTCTTGGTCACAGGTTGACTCTCCAACCAACTGAGCCAAAATGTTCAAGGCTGGGGAATAATTCCTAACAGATAGATGACGTGGGACAACTCACACAATGGGGCATTGTCCTTCATGTCACTTTGTAACCCAGAGCTCCCTATATAGCAGGAGGACGTGCAAATAGGGCTGCTCTGTTCATGAAAAGCAGCCCAGCCCTAACCCTGCAGCTCTGGGACAGGAGCCCAGTCCAGGATTCCCAGGTGTCCCCAGTCCCTGCATAGGACAGGACACAGACCACTCACCATGGACTTTGGGCTCAGCTGGGTTTTCCTTGTTGCAGTTTTCAGAGTAATTTATGGAGAATAATAGACACTGGGTATGTGGGGTGGTATGACTGAGAGAAGCAGTGGACCAGTAGAAGGTTCCTGACTTGTCTTTTTGCTTGCAGGAGTCCAATGTGGTGTGCAGCTGGTGGAATCTGGGGGAGGCTTGGTGCAGCCTGGGGGTCTCTGAGACTCTCTTGTGTGGCTTCTGGATTCACATTCAGTAGCTACAATAGGCACTGGGTCCGCCAGGCTCCAGGGAAGGGGCTGGAGTGGGTCTCACTCATTGATTTTAATGGTGGTACTGCATATGCCAACTCTGTGAAGGGTCGATTCACCACCTCCAGAGACAATGGGAAAAAAACACACTGTACCTGCAAATGAACAGCCTGAAAACTGAGGACACAGCTTTTTATTACTGTGCAAGAGATGCACAGTGAAAGAAAGTCACTGTGAGCACAGATAAAAACCTCCCCATGGGAGAAAGAAGGGGTGAGATGCAGGGTGTGCTCCTGACACTGGGGGGCACCCAAGACACACAGTGAGTGATCTTACAAATGATTTTTCTACATTTTGATCTTGGACAATAATAAAGGGCAGTTTCCTTTCATGTGGGGGAGTTTGTGAAGTCCATTCTTGAAACAATAGAGATTGCTTGATTCAATATATTAGAGAGAAAAATTGTTAGAAGGATGTTTGCTTGATGCAGGTCCCAAGTGTGATTATACATTATAATGGCAAGATCAGCATACAGAATAGACATGCAGTGGCTTAAATGACATGGGAGCCCACAGAACTGATGTATGCTTCATAAATCCAGCACAGGTCCAAAGTCCTGTGGAAATGATACTTTCTCAGTGCTGGCAGTTAGGACCCACCTGTGACATTCCCCCAAGAGTGAAAACAAAACAGATGCTCATGTCTGTCCCTGGAACTAAGTGAGAAGTCAGTCCCTGTCAGGCTGCTGGATTTGGAGGATGAGGAACCCACACATGGAACATCAACACAGCTCCTTCATGCCTGACCCCAGAGAAGACCACCTTTAAAAAGAAACCTAAGTAATGACCAGTGGTGTTTGAAATCTCATCTCTAAAGTCCTTATCATTGTGTTTGGCCACTAATGTCCACACTTGGATGTGACTGAGTATGTATCTATAACTTGCCTCACGTAGACTAGACCATGTGAAGATGGTGCATGAGTCCACTCTTGGAAAGTGCTTAATTTTAGAAGAAAAACTCCCCAATGTTGTGGTGCAGGAATGCCCTATACAGATACTAGCTAGCATGAACAGTCCCCTATGACTGAAGAACATAAAGTAATTTGGAACCTAAAATATTGATCAAGTCCTGGGCAGAAACACAAGTACTTACTCAAGGATATCTGTGACTGCAATGGCTCTGTATTAAAATGGGAATAATTTGCACTGGGGCACACCACATGATGAATGCAAGGGGCAGCTTTTCATGTTCTTGAACTGGGAGATCTCTTCCTCTATGGCTAACCATGGAGAACATGGTACTTTCTTGGTTCCTGTTGTCACATGGCTACTGGTTCTTGAACATTTCCCAAACGATCATCACAATGCTGCTTATTTGCCCTGGTTGATTTGGCTCAATGGATTGAGCATCAGCCTGAAAACCAAAGGGTTACCATTTCGATTCCCAGTCAGGGCACATGCTTGGGTAGCAGGCAAGATCCCTGGTGGGGGACATGCGAGAAACAACCACACATGGATATTTCTGTCCATCTGTTTCTCTTTCCCTTCCCCTCTCCCTGAAAATACATGCATACATACATATATGCACACATACATACATACACAAATAAATATATAAAAGATGTTGCTTGTTTTACAGGTGGCACATTTAAATGGATGGAAAGGCTCTGTGTGGAAGGCCACAGCACTGTAAGTGATGGAATATACTGGGGCATAAGCTAAGAGAAAATCAGCTCAGTCAGCTAAATCACATGCTGTTTTCCCTGATCTGCATGAACAGTCACAGTGTCCAGTTGTGAGGGACACATGGGTGTTGCCCAGTGCCTTTGCCATAGGTCAAAAGGATGGTAGTGGAAACCTAGCTACTATAAAGATGACCATATGGTGCCCAAGCTTACAGAATATCCTGGGGTATAAGGAGCACATTGAGTAAGGCCTGCCATATCCCATTGGAAGAAACTCCCAGGACACAGGAGCCACCAAAGGGACTTCCTGGTGCCCCTGCTAAAGTGGCCACCTGGGACCCTATGATGAATTGGCATGGGGAGCTTGTGCAAGGTGTGATGTGCTCAAGACCATGCATTCCTCTTGCCCCCATGGAGTGGCCAAGTGCTAGAATTCACTGTGCTGGCTGCCAGTAACAGAGACAGCAGCTGGCCATCGGACTCATGCCCTTAGGGAACTGCCCCATGGCTTACCATGGGCAGGTCCAGCCATCTCTTGTGATCCAAGGAGGCTGTGAGTGGGTCCTAAAAGGAACAGATGCTTTCTCTGTTCTGTGCTTCACAGACCCCGTGATAAGTGCCATTGCTTGATGTCTTGGAAAAGAATTCAATACAGACACAACACCACACAGACAGCTGACTTACATTTTCTCCTGTTGAGAGAGACACTTTTCTTCCCATAGGATCTAACAGGGACCAAAATGCACCATGTTACATGGACTCCCTGCCATACCATCTTCATAGCCCTGGTTGAAGGGAATTGAAATGAGATATTGAAACATGTGTTGTGTGTACATGAGAGGATAAATGTGTGAGGACTGGTGTGCAGGAATCATGATTATGTGCTCACGCTCACCACAAGAGGCCCAAGGACATTTTCACTTCACGGACTCTGTCACTGTGCAGAGGGTTGGGAATGGAGGAGTGTGCAGATAGGACCACACAAGTCTCCCCACATCATCTCACTTTCCCTTTTTCTACAGGATGCAATGGGCCTGGTCCTGCAGGGGTGAGAATCAGGTTTCTCTAAGCAACCAAGACTCAATGAATTATGTATTTTAACCTTTATGTCAGAGTTCATACTGTGTTGAGAGGGTAGACTGTGCTTTTACCCCCTCTTGTACAGATGAAGGGACACAGAAGAGACCAGAGGGAAATTACCTAATGGTATTTTTGTTTAGGAATATGTATAATATGGAACTTTCTTGTCTACAGG
>PVKU01013562.1:0-28124 GCA_004027475.1 Anoura caudifer | reverse complement strand
TTAATTAGGTTCCACTTAAATATTTTCATCTTTTTTTAAAAAAATTATTTATTTTCAGAGAGACAGGAAGGTAAGGAATAAAAGGAGAGAAATATCAATTTGCATGGCCTCACATTATCCAAAGAGGGGCCTGGCATGGAACAGAGGCATGAGCACTGACTGGAATTGAACCAGTGACATTTAGGTTCACAGGATGATGCCCAACACATGGGGCCATATCAGTCATGGCTCTACTTGTTTTCAACTTCATCTTATCATCTTCCCCTCTTGATTTATCTGTGTCTTTCTCTTCTCTAACTCTTTGTGGGGTTGAGTTTTTACAGGTGATTATTCCGTAGGGACCAAGGTTGGGCCCAATATTTTTGATATGGAAGGAAGCTGAAAAATAAATTATTTGACTTAAAATGTCAATAATTAATGCATATCAGGAGCCCCATTATGGATGCATACATTGTGCTTATTGGGAATTAGCTTTCAAAATATTTGTATGTGGTGTGAGTTTTGGGACATTGTAAACTATGGATGTGGTCTCTGGCATTTGTCAAATGTATGTCCTTTATTAGGCATTTAGTGAAAAGAATTTCATTTGTTAAATTTTGTCCTATTCTGTGTAATAAATATTGCATGGGATATGTTAGGCATGGAATCATAAAAGCATTCAGAAGGAAGCTTTGGAACTTATAAAAAGAAATATATCATAGGTGGAGAGCAAGAAAGAGTTGAAGTTAAAAATAGACCCAGTTTTAAAGAACTGAGACTAAGAGTCTCTAGTGTGTCTTGCTTTGGCATTCCTCACTTGAGGAAGCACAGTCTTCAGAGAGAATAAAGGGGAGCCAATGCTATGTTGTTTGCACGCTGATATTTCCACATTGTATGCTTTTGAATAAGAAGGCGAACACTGAAATTTTTTCACTCACTGAAATTTTCTCAGCGAGTGAAAATATTTATAGAAACAGGGCTGGTAAAACTCAAATGAACAGAGCTCTTGTTAGTTGGAGGTTAAGCACACACAGGGGAGGCTGTCACAATTTGGAAGGAGGGGGACATGGGTGAGACTGGATTCAGAGGGAAGACAGGGAGAAGTATGAAGGGCTGGAGTAATTGAACCCCTAAATATGGTGTGTGGACTTGCTGTAAGTTTGAAGACAAAGACAGGTGGGCAGCAATAGTATCAGTAGGAAGGCATGGAGAATTATGTTGCTGTTGACAGTTTGAAGAAATGGAAGTTGGACAGGGCAAGAATGAATCAGAAATAAATCGTAGGTGCATGGAATCTCCAGCTGTTGAAATTCTGTTAAAGGAGGCAGGCCTGACATTAGTTTAGTTTTGTTGTTGTTGTTGTTGTTGTCATTACTGTTGTCATGGAATTGCCCACATTTATTTTTGGCATGTGTTATTTTCTGATTTTTGAATACCACTTATTGAAGAGACTTTCATAATTATTGCCACTTTGCTTTATTTCCTTTAACATAATCAAAACAGGTGTTTTGATTATGCATGTTCACCATAAACTGTAGTATCTTCATCCTGTGCCTACAGAGAACATTGAGCTAGACTTTGTGAAGTTCAGACCCACAGAGTCTGTTGTAGAGACACTAGTGGGAGTCCCTTGTTGAGAGCCCCTTCTCTTTTCTAGCTTTCTCCTTAAACTTTTTAAATGTCTTTTCTGTACCCTTTGAGGGATGGCTGGGGAAATAGATTGCTTCAGGTGGAAAAATGGGAAAGGATATAGAAAACTGTTGTGACTTTAAAGTAGATGTAATGCCTTTTACTTTCCTATGTGTCATGCTGAGATGAAAAATCATTTATCTGAAAAGGTCCTTTAAAAATTGTTTGTGATATGAGGTGATTAAGTAAAAGTAATCTTATTTAAAAACACTGTGTTATAATGAATTAATATATAAATAGACTCAAGTGCAGTATTACACCAGGCTTATTTGATAGATTTTTATACAGCATTGCCATTAAAACTGCAGGATGTTTATTTTCCCCTAGTTTACTTGCAAAACTTCCCAAGGTAGCTCTTGTGCAAGGAGAAAAAATAATCCTCATTAAATTATAATTCTTAAAGGTATATTAACCATGTTTTCTTTCCACAATGATAAGATACTAGAAATCAAATACGGAAGTAAACCACAAATATTTGGAGATTACATATCAGGCTACCAAACACCCAATCAATCAAAAATGAAAACTAAAAAACAACAACTATATTGAAAGAAATAAAAATGCAAACAGAGTCTTAGGAAACCTGGATTTAGCAAAAGCTGTTGTAACAACAACAAAAAAACATTATAAATACACAATTCTAACTAAAGCACTGAAAGATTTCATTAAAATCATTTGAACTTATTTCTAATTACAACAAAAATGAAGTAACAAAACAAAAAGTTATTTGAAGTGATATAAAACAAAGATCACTGCCATTATAAATGAAGTATAAAAATAATAGAAAAGACTAATAAAACTGATGCAATGGCTCATTCTTTGAAATAATAAAATTAGAGAAACTGAAGATGGTGGCACGGTAGGAGGAGCAGATTCCACTTCCCCCTACACATGGGAGAAAAATCTAGTAGATCTATGGAGGAATAGAACAAACAGCCAACAGTACCACAGCATATATGAAAATAGGAGATCAAAAATTGTAGTGGACATTGAAAAACCAGATGGTAAGGAGAGTATTTCAGGACAATAAGGGCCCAGGGATCAGCGCAGAGACCAGGGTGGCTGAAGCCCCAGGCCCAGCGCTTCTAGTTCTCCCACAGGGCTCTAGGGAGGGCATGGATCAACTGCTCCCTCCCCTGCCAAACAAGGTTTGAGCCCCAATGAGAGAGACCTGGTTTCTTGAAGTCGCAGAGAGGGGAGTTAAGGTCTGAGTATCAAACATGCTAGGGCTGTGAGCACCCACGCGTAGCCCTGGGAGGAATGCACACTGGAGCCTGTGTGACCAGAGGCACCCATAACCAGAGGAGGGGGCTTTGTGGAAGACCCAGAGCCCACGTCAGGAACCCAGGCAGGCACTCAATCCCTGGGAGAACCAGAGCCCATGCATGTGAACCCAGGGAGTGTGCACAATCACTGTGAAACCCAGAGCTCACGCCCATGAACTTAGGGTGAGTGCACGCAAAGCAGGAAACCTGGAACCCATACCTGGAAACTCAGAGTCAGCGCATGCCCTGTAGGAGAACCAAGCTCACACCCATAAACTCAGGAAAGTGCGTGCTCCCCAGGAGGCTCAGAACCCATGCCCGAAGCCCTGCGCATTGAGGCCTTGGGCTAGCTCTGGGGAGACTGCACAGCTAGCACTGAAGAGAGTAGCCCAAAGTTGACTGAGCGCTGAACAAGAATAAAAGCAACACTGTCACACCTCAGCCTGTTGCAGCCAGCAAGACAAGAAAAACCAGCTTGGCCAGTTTGAAACCAGCAAGAAGTTTTTTGTTTTTTAAATTATATTTTTAATTTTTTAAATTATTTTTATTTTTTATCCCCCAATTCCTTTTACTTCTCTTTCCTTCTTTCTCGTTTTATTCCTTCTTCCTTTCTTTCCAATTTTATCTCTTCTTCCTCTTTTTTTTACTTTTTTATTTTTTATCTTTTCCTTTCTAAATACCCAGGAGTGTGACAAAAAATGCGGAACTATGAAAAAAACAGATTTGGATCCAAAGAGGGGGCATCTAAACAGCTGAGACAGTGGAAGCTGTGAACACCAGGATACCTGAAGGAGACTGCACAACTGAATCTCACAGATATTCTACCACAGAAGTTCACATCATACCATAAACCCAGGGAGCCAACAAATCAATTTAAGAAGCTTAGGCTAATAAGAAGAGTCTCATAAACAGAAAGACAAAGAAACAATCCCCAAATGAAAGGAAAGGAGGAAGCCCCAGAAAGAATGCTAAATGAAACAGAGGTGACTCAACTATCAGATATTGAGTTCAAAGTAATGGTTGTCAGGAAGCTCCATGAGCTCACAATGAGCTACCAGAAACTTATAGGGAAGCTACAGTGAACTCACTGCAAACTATATAAACATGAAAAAGGAAATAGAAACTATCAACAAGGGCTAAGAGGAAATGAAAAATACAATTTCTGAACTGAAGAACACAGTGGAAGAAATGAAAAGCACAACTGATGAAGCAGAAGATTGGATGAGTGAGTTGGAGGACAAAGTAGAAAAAAACACCCAGAAAGAGCAAGAAAAGGAAAAGAGGCTCAGAAAGAATGAAGAGAGATTAAGAGAAATGCAAGACAATATGAAATGTAATAATATCTGTATAATAGGGATACCAGAAGAAGAAGAGCAAGGATAGAAAACCTATTTGAAAAAGTAATGATGGAAAACTTCCTTAATATGATGAGAGAAAAAGTTGCTCAAATCCAGGAAACACAGAGAGTCCCATTCAAGAGGAACCCAAAGAGACCCACTTCAAGACACATCATAATTAAAATGGCAAAATTCCAAAACATAGACAGAATCTTAAAGGCAGCAAGGGAGAAATAGGAAGTAACATACAAGGGAGCCCCGATTAGGTTAGCAGCTCACTTCTCAATGGAAATGATCCAAGCCAGAAGAGAATGGCAAGAAATATTCCAAGTAATGAGAACCAAAGGCCTGCAACCAAGACTACTTTACCCAGCAAGCTTTTCAATCAAGATAGAAGGCCAAATAAAGAGCTTCCCAGACAAAAGAAGTGTGAAAGAATACACCTCTACCAAACCAATTCTGCAAGAGATGCTAAAGAGGCTGCTTTAAGGAAAGGAAGGAAAAGAGAGAGAGGGAGAGGGAGAGGGAGAGTGAGAGAGAGTGAGAGAGAGAGGAACACAGGTATGAAAATGGCAATGAATAAGTACCTATCAATAATAACCTTAAATGTAAATGGATTGAATGCTAAAATCAAAAGACATAGAATAGCTGAATGGGTAAGAAAGCATGACCCACACATATGCTGCTTACAAGAGACCCACCTCAGGACAAAAGACCTACACAGACTCAAAGTGAAGTCCTGGAAACAAATTTTCCAAGCAAACGAACAGGAAAGATAGCCAGGGTAGTGATACTCATATCAGACAAAATAGACTTCAGAAGAAGGGCCATAAAGTGAGACCCAGAAGGTCACTTCATAATACTCAAGGGAAGAATCCACCAAGAAGACATAAACATTGTAAATATATATGCACCCAACATAGGAGTACCTAAATACATAAAGAAAATCTTAGAGGACTTTGAGAAAGATATTAACAGCAACACAATTACAGTAGAGGATTTCAACACCCCACTGTCAAAAATGGACAGGTCTTCCAAACAAAATATCAACAAAGACATTGTGGCATTGAAGGATGCCTTAGATCAAATGGACTTAACTGATAGATATATCATAAGGAAATTCTGCAAGAGATGCTAAAGAGGCTGCTTTAAGGAAAGGAAAGAAAAGAGAGGGAGGGAGAGGGGGAGGGGGAGGGAGAGGGAGAGGCAGAGGGAGAAGCAGAGGGGGAGAGAGAGAGAGAGAGAGAGTGCGTGAGAGCCTTTCATCCCAAAGAAACAAAATACACATTCTTTTCAAACACATATGGAAGATTTTCAATGATAGACCACATGATGGGTCTCAAACAAGCTTCAACAAATTCAAAAAAATTGAAATCATACAAAGTATTTTCTCCAACCACAAGGGACTGAAACTAGAAACCAACTCCAAAGGGAAAAAACCCAAAACTACAGAATCATGGAGATTGAATAGCATGCTATTAAACAATGAATGGGTCAAGAATGAAATTAGGGAGGAAATCAAACAGTTTCTGGAAACAAATGAAAATGAACTCACAATGACCCAAAACTTATGGGACACAGTGCAGGCAGTCATCAGAGGGAAGTTCATAGCAATACAGGTCTACCTAAAAAAGATAGAAACTTTTCAAACAAACAACTTAACCCCATGCCTAAAAGAACTCAAGGAACAATAGCAAAGAAAGCTCAGAGCAGGAAGAAAGAAATAAACAAGATCAGAGCAGAATTAAATGACATAGAGACTAAAAGCACAATTCTAAGAATCAATGAATACAGGAGATGGTTCTTTGAAAAGATAAACAAAATCAACAAGCTTTTAAACAGGTTCATCAAGAAAAAAAGAAAGAGGACCCAAATAAACACAATCAGAAATGGAAAAGGAGAGATTACAACTGACACCACAGAAATACAAAAGATTGTAAGAAATTAATATCAAGATCTGTATGCCAAGAAATTTGAAAACCTAGGTGAAATGGACATGTTTCTAGAAAAATATAATCTTCCAAAACTCAATGAAGAAGAAGCAGAAAGCCTGAACAGACCAATAACAGCAGATGAAATAGAAGCAGTAATCAGAAAACTCCTAACACACAAAAGCCCTGGACCAGATGGTTTCACAGGAGAATTCTACAAAGCATTTAAGGAAGAGCTAACCCCTATTCTTCACAGACTCTTCCAAAAAATCCAAAATGATGGAAGACTCCCAAACTCTTTTTATGAAGCCAGCATCATCCTAATCCCCAAACCAGATAAAGACACAACAAAGAAACAAAACTTCAGGCCAATATTGCTGATGAACATAGACGCTAAAATCCTCAACAAAGTATTGGCAAACCACATCCAACAATGCACTAAAAAGATCATACACCATGAGAAAGTGGGATTCATCTCAGGGATGCAAGGATGGTTCAATATTCACAAATCAGTAAATGTAATACATCACATAAAGAGAAGAAAATACAAAAATCACATGATCATATCAATAGATATGGAAAAAGCATTTGACAAGGTACAACACTCATTTATGATAAAAACACTCAGCAAAGTTGGAATAGAGGGTGCATTCCTCAACATAATAAAGGCCATATTTGAGAGACCTACAGCCAACATCATACTCAATGGGCAAAAACTAAAATCTTTTCCACTAAGATCAGGAACAAGACAGGTTGTCCACTTTCACCACTTGTATTCAGTACAGTATTGGAAGACTTAGCCACAGCAATGAGACAAGAGAAGGAAATAAAAGGCATCCAAATTGGAAAGGAGGAAACAAAACTATCATTGTTTGCAGATGACATGATAGTGTACATAGAAAATCCTATCGACTCAGCTAAAAAGCTGCTTGACCTAATAAATGAATTTGGCCAAACAGCCAGATACAAAGTTAATATCCAGAAATCAAAGGCATTTTTGTATACCAACAATGAAACAGCAGAAGCAGAAATCAAGAAGAATATCTCATTCAATATAGCAAAAAGAAAAATAAAATACCTAGGAATAAACCTAACCAAGGAGGTAAAAGACCTATATGTAGAAAACTACACAACACTGAAGAAAGAAATCAAGGAAGACACAAACTAATGGAAACATACCGTGTTCATGGATTGAAAGAATTAACATCATCAAAATGTCCATTCTACCTAAAGCAATTTACAAATTCAGTACAATACCTATTAAAGTACCAATGGCATATTTCACAGACATAGAACAAACACTTCAAAAATTTGTATGGAACCATAAAGACCCTGAATAGCTGCAGCAATTTTGAGAAAGAAAAGCAAAGTATGAGGGATCACAGTACCTGATACCAAACTGTGTTACAAAGCCACTGTAATCAAAACAGCCTGGTATTGGCATAAAAATAGGCACATGGACCAGTGGAATAGAACAGAGAGCCCAGAAATAAACCCAAGTCTCTACAGTCAATTAATATGTGACAAAGGGGGCAGCAACATAAAATGGAGTAAAAATAGCCGCTTCAACAAGTGGTGTTGGGAGAACTGGACAGCTATATGCAAAAAATGAAACTCGAGCACTAATTTACATCATACACAAAAATAAATTCAAAGTGGATAAAAGATCGAAATATAAGCCGTGAAATTAAAGTCATAGAGGAGAACATAGGTGGGAAAATCTCAGATATTTCACATAGCAACATTTTGACTGATATGCCCCCTAAAGCCAGGGGCATAAAGGAAAGAATAAACTAATGGGATCTCATCAAAATAAAAAGCTTTTGCATGGCTAAAGAAAACAGTATTGAATTAAAAAGGGAACCAACCACATGGGAAAACATAGTTGCCAATGATACCTCAGAGAAAGGTTTAATCTCCAAAATATATAAAGAACTTACATGACTCCACTCTAAGAAGACAAGCAACCCAATTGAAAAATAGGCAAAGGACTTGAACAGACATTTCTCCAAGCAGGACAGAGGATCCAGAGACACATGAAAAGATGCTCAATATTGCTAGCTATCAGAGAGATGCAAATTAAAACCACAATGGGATACCACTTCACACCAGTCAGAATGGCCATCATAAACGAAGCAACAAACAAGTGTTGGAGAGGTTGTGGCGAAAAGGGGTCCCTCGTGTACTGTTGGTGGGATTGCACACTGGTACAACCACCATGGAAAAAGTATGGAAATTTCTAAGAAAACTAAATATGGATCTACCTTTTGACCCAGCAATTCCACTGCTAGGATTATATCCTCAGAACCCTGAAACACCAGTCCAAAAGAACCTATGCACCCCAATGTTCATAGCAGCACAATGTAGTATAGCCAAGTGTTGGAAGCAACCTAGGTGTCCATCAGTAAATGAATGGATCAAAAAACTATGGTACATTTACAGAATGGAATTCTATGTAGTAGAAAAAAAGGAGCTGCTGCCCTTTGGGACAGCATGGATGGTACTGGAAAGCATCATGCTAAGCGAAATTATCCAGGTGGTGAAAGACAAGTACCATATGATCTCACCTTTAACAGGAACAAAACCAACAAAACAAACAAACCAGCAGACAATGAAATTGAGAACAGGCTGACAGTCACCAGAGAGGAGAGGGGAGGGGATTTTAGGGAAAAAGGGGATGGGTTTATAGGAACAAGTATAAAGGACACATGAACAAAAATTAGGGGGGGGTGGAAATGGGAGGGAGCTGGGGAGTGCTGGTGCAGTGGGCTGAGATGGAAGTAAAAGACAGAAAACTGTACAGGAACAACAATTAAAATAAAATTGAAAAAAATTGAAAAGAAAGAAATGATAAAATTGAAAAGCCTCTAGTAAGGCTCATCAAGCAGTAAACAGAGAAAATATAAATAGATAAAATGAGAAAAAGAGACAAGCTACAATCAACACCAAAAAGCACAAAGAATTCTTGAGAAATACCAACAACAATTATATTCAATTTATGTGATAACTTAAGAAAATGGGAAAATTTTAGAAAATGCACCCTTTAAATGCTAAATCACTAAGAATTACATATTCTTAACAAAACAATTACCAGCAACAAATTTGAAACAGTAATCACAACACCCAATGAAGAAAAGTCCAGGATCAGATAGATTTACAGGGGAATTCTAACACTTATTTTAAAATAATTAATAAACTGAGAAAGTACACTACCAAATGTAATTTACAAGGCCAGTATTACTCTAATACCAAAACTACAGAAAGACATTGCAAGATGAGAAAGAGAGAGGGGGGGGAGAGAGAGAGAGAGAGAGAGAGAGAGAGAGAGAGAGAGAGAGAGAGACTTACAAGCCTATATTGTTGATAAATGTCCAGGTCAAAATTCTCAACAAAACATAGCAAACCAAATTCAATAAAAATTTTTAAATGATTTTGTATCTCCATCAGTTGTGTATTTTACCACTGATGCATGAATGTCTCAATATTTAGTAAACAATCAATGTGATTTATTACATCTAAAAGCAAAAACAAGGATCATGATTATTTGAGAGATACAGGAAAAGCCTTTGAAGAATTAAATATGCATTACTGATAATTTCAAATGAATGCTAATAGAAGAAAAGGTCTTAGCTTGATAAAGGCTATATATGACATCTTCACAGCTAACTTAATGCTCAATTGTGAAATAATGAAAACATTTTTAAGACCAAGAACATGTCAAGAATATCTACTGTCATTACTATTATTAAAAATAACAATGGAATACTTAGACATAGTCATCAAAAAAAGGAGTATCAGTAAAATTCATCTAAATAAAAAAAGAAAAACTGTCAGCAATTGTAGATGACATCATACTCTGCATAATTTCTTTTTGTTCTTCCTTTTTTCTTTTTTGATGTTTAAGAATCCTTTTTTCTATTTTCTCTCCAACACTTCCCCCAGCTCAACAAACCCCACCTCCCAACCTTGATCCTACCTCCCTTTGGTGTTGTTTATGTGTCCTTCCTGTATGTTCCTGAATACCCTCCCCCCTCCACCCACCATTATCCCCTCCCAGCTCCCTTCTGGTTACTGTCGCATTGTTCTTAATTTCAAAGTCTCTGATTATATTTTGCTTGTTTATTCATTTTGTTGATTAGGTTCCACTTATAGGTGAGATCATATGGTATTTGTCTTTCACCATCAGGCTCATTTCACTTAGCAGTATGGTCTCCAGTTCCATCTATATTGTTGCAAAGGGTAGGAGCTCCTTATTTCTTTCTGCTGCATAGTATTCCATAGTTTAAATGTATCATAGTGTTTTTGATCCATTTATTCACTGATGGGCACTTAGGTTATTTCTAGCACTTGGCTATTGTGAATTGTGCTGCTATGAATATTGGGTGCATAGGTTATTTTGAATTGGTGTTTCAGGGTTCTTAGGGTATAATCACAGCAGTGGACTTGACAGATCAAAGGCATTTCCCCTTTTAGTTTCCTGAGGAAATTCCACAGTGTTATGCAGTGGATGCACAAGTCTGCATTCCCACCAACAGTGTGCTAGGATTCCCTTTTCTCCACATCCTCTTCTTTTTTTCATTTTTTAATTATTTTGTTGTTGTTCTATTATACTTGTCTTTACTTACCTCCCACCAGTACCCCCAACCCAGTCAAACACATCTCCCTCCTTTGTTTCTGCATCCTCTCCAACACTTGTTCTTTATTGATTTGCTTATGATGGCCATTGTCACTGGTCTGAAGTGGTATCTCATTATGGTTTTAATTTGCATCTCTCTTATTGCTTGTGTTGCTAAGCAACTTTTCATATGTCTCTGAGCCCTCTCTATGTCCTCCTTGGAGAAGTGTCTGTTCAAGTCCTTTGCCAATATTTTAAAAATTATTTTATTTTTATTCACTTACAGTTGTCTGTATTTTCTCCCTACACCTCTCCCCTCCCCCTCCAATCCCATCTCCCTCCCTTGCTTCCACCCTTCCGCTTGGTTTTGTCCATGTGTCCTTTATAGTAGTTCCTGAAAACCCTTCTCCCCTTTATCCCCATTCCTCCCCTCTGGCTATTGTTAGATTCTTATTTTCAATGACCCTGGTTATATTTTGTTTGCTTTTTTCTTTTGTTGATTATGTTCCAGTTAAAGGTGAAATCATATGGTATTTGTCCCTTATCACTTGGCTTATTTTACTTAGCATAATTCTCTTCAGTTCCATCCATGCTGTTGCAAAGCGTCTAAGCTTTTTCTTTCTCTCTGCTGCATAGTATTCCATTGTGTAAATGTACCATGGTTTTTTGTTCCACTCATTTCCTGATAGGCACTTAGATTTCTTCCAGCACTTACCCATTGTAAATTGTGCTTTGATGAACATTGGGGTGCATAGGTTCTTTTTGGTTGATATTTCAGGGCCCTTAGGGTATAATCCCAGCAGCAGAATTGCTGGATCAAAATGCAGATCCATTTTCAGTTTTCTGAGGAAATTCCATGCTGTTTTCCACAGTCTGCATTCCCACCAACAGTGCACTAGGATTCCCTTTTCTCCCCATCCTCTCCAACACTTGCTTCTTGATTTGTTTATGTTGACCATTCTGACCTGTGTGAGGTGTTATCTCATTGGGGTTTTAATTTGCATCTCTCTGATGGCTAGTGATGCTGAGCATCTTTTCAAGTGTCTCTGAGCCCCCTGTATGTCCTCCTTCCAGAAGTGTCTGTTCAAGTCTTTTGCCTATTTTTTAATTGGGTTTTTTTTTTCTTCCTGGAATGGAGTCTTGTGAGTTCTTTATATATTTTGGAGATCAAGCTCTTGTCCGAGGTGTCATTGGCAAAAATGTTTTCCCATACTGTTGGCTCTCTTCTCATTTTACTGCTGTTTTCTTTAGCTATGTATAAGCTTTTTAATTTGATGGGGTCCATTTGTTTATTCTTTCTTTATGGCCTTTGTTTTAGGGGACATATCAGTGAAGGTGTAACTGCATGGAATGTCTGAGATGTTCCTGCCAATGTTTTCCTCTAGGACTTTTATGGTGTTATTACTTATATTTAAGTCTTTTATCCACCTTGAATTTATATTTGTGTATAGTATAGGCTGGTGATCAAGTTTCTTGTTCTGCATGTAGCTGTCCAGTTCTCCCAACACCATTTGTTGAAGAGGCTATTTTTGCTCCATTTTATACTTCTTCCCCCTTTGTCAAATATTAATTGAGCATGGAGTCTTGAGTTTGTTTCTGGGCTCTCTGTTCTGTTGCATTGGTCTATGTGCCTGTTTTTATGCCAGTACCAGGCTGTTTTGATTACAGTGACCTTGTAATACAGTTTGCTATCAGGTATTGTGATCCCTCCTGCTTTGTTCTTCTTTCTCAAAATTGCTGCAGCTATTTGGGTCATTTATAGTTCCATATAAATTTCTGAAATGTTTATTTAATATCTGTGAAATATGTCATGGGTGCTTTAATAGGGATTACATTGAATCTATAAATCACTTTGCATAGTAAGGCCATTTTGATCATGTCAGTTTTTCCAATCTATGAGCATGTTACATGCTTCCATTTGTTTGTGTCTTACTTAATTTCTTTCTTCAGTGTTGTATATTTTTCTGAGTACAGGTCTTTTACCTCCTGGTTAGCTTTATTCCTAGTTCCTTTACTTTTCTTGTTGCTATATCAATGGGACTTTTTTCCTGATTTCTGTTTCTGATGTTTTATTGTTGGTATACAAAAATGCCTTTGCTTTCTGAGTATTGACTTTGTATCTGGCTGTTTTGCTAAATTCATTTATTAGGTCATATAGTTTTTTAGTGGAGTCTCTAGGAATTTCTATGTACACTATCATGTCATCTGCAAGCAGTGACAGTTTTGTTTCCTCCTTTCCAATTTGGATGCCTTTTATTTCTTTTTCCTGACTGATTGTGGTGGCTAGGACTCCCAGTACTATGTTGTATAGGAGTGGTGAAAGTGGGCATCCTTGTCTTGTTCCTGATCTTAGTGGGAAAGCTCTAAGCTTTTGTTCATTGAATATGATATTGGCTGTAGGTCTCTGATATATGGCCTTCATTATATTGAGGAATGCTTCCTCTATTCCCACTTTGCTGAGTGTTTTTATCATAAATGGGTGCTATACCTTATCAAATGCTTTTTCAGTGTCTATTGATATGATCATGTGATTTTTGTCTTTCATTTTGTTTGTTGTGTATTATGTTTATTGATTTACAAATATTGTACCATCTTGCATTCCTGGGATGAATCCCACTTGGTCATATTGTATGGTCTTTTAAACATATTGCTGGATGTGGTTTGCCAGTATGTTGTTGAGGATTTTAGCATCTATGTTCATCAGTGATATTGGCCTGAGGTTTTCTTTCTTTGTTACGTCTTTATCTCATTTTGGGATTAGGATGATTTTGGCTACATAAAAAGAGTTTGGGAGACTTCCATCTTCTTGAATTTTTTGAAATAATCTGTGGAGGATGGGGGTTAGCTCCCTCTTAAATGCTTTGTAAAATTTTCCTGTGAAACTGTCTGGTCCAGGACTTTTGTGTGTCAGAAGCTTTTCAATTATTGTTTAAATTTCATCAGGTGTTATTGTTCAGGTTTTCTGCTTCTTTATAGAGTTTTGGTAGATTATATTTTTCTAGAAATTTCCCCATTTCATCTAGGTTTTCAGATAACTTGTCATATAGTTCTTCATAGTAATTTCTTACAATCCTGTGTATTTCTGTGATATCAGTTGTAATATCTTTCAATTCTGATTGTGTTTATTTGGGTCCTCTCTCTTTTTTTACTTTTTAAAAAATATTTTACTGATTATGCTATTACAGTTGTCCCATTTTCCCCCTTCACTCTCCTATGCCCTGTACACCCCCTCCCACTGACATTCCCCCCCCACTTTAGTTCATGTCCATGGGTCTTACATATAAGTTCTTTGGCCTCTACATTTCTTACACTATTCTTACCCTCCCCCTGTCTATTTTCTACCTACCATCTATGCTACTTATTCTCTGTACCTTTCCCCCCTTTCTCCTTCTCACTGTGCTGTTGTTAACCCTCCACGTGATCTACATTTCTGTGTTTCTGTTCCTGTTCTAGTTGTTTTCTTAGTTTGGGTTTGTGTTTGTTTTAGGTGTGGTTGTTAATAACTGTGAGTTTGTTGTTATTTTACTGTTCATATTTTTTATCTTTTTCTTAGATAAGTCCCTTTAACATGTCCTATAACAAGGGCTTGGTGATGATGAACTCCTCTAACTTGACCTTATCTGAGAAGCGCTTTATCTGACGTTCCATTCTAAATGAAAGCTTTGCTAGATAGAGCAATCTTGGATGTAGGTCCTTGCCTTTCATGACTTGGAATGCTTCTTTCTACCCCTTCTTGCCTGTAAGGTCTCTTTTGAGAATTCAGCTTACAGTCTTATGGGAACTCCTTTGTAGCTAACTGTCTCCTTTTCTCTTGCTGCTTCTAGAATTCTCTCCTTCATTTTAATATTGGGTAACATAATTATGATGTACCTTGGTGTGTTCCTCCTTGGCTCCAACTTCTTTGGGACTCTCTGAGCTTCCTGGACTTCCTGGAAGTCTATTTCCTTTGCCAGATTGGGGAATTTCTCCTTTATTATTTGTTCAAATAACTTTCCCACTTGTTGCTCTTCTTCTTCTCCTTCTGGTACCCCTATAATTCAGATGTTGGAATATTTAAAGATGTCCTGGAGGTTCCTGAGCCTTTCCTCATTTTTTTGAATTCTTGTTTCTTCATTCTTTTCTGATTGGATGTTTCTTTCTTCCTTCTGGTTCACATTGTTGATTTGAGTCCTATTCTTCTTCTCATCACTATTGGTTCCCTGTACATTTTACTGTATTTCCCTTAGTGTAGCCTTCATTTTTTCATCTAATTTGTGACTGAATTCAACCAATTCTGTGAGCATCCTGATTAGCAATGTTTTGAACTGTGTATTTGATAGGTTGGCTACCTCTTGGTAGCTTAGTTTTATTTTTTTCTGGATCTTTGATCTGCTCTTTCATTTGGGCCATTTTTTTTTGTCTTGACATGCCTATTAGGTAGTGAGGCATTCACTACCCAGAGCCTTAGGTGTTCAACAGGGCAGGGTAAACCACATGGCTCTGTTGTGTCCCTGTATGTGGGGAAAGGAGTTCGAGAAGAAACAATGGCGCTTCCTCTACTCTCTGCCTGATTTCAGTCACTTCCCTCAAGCAAATTGGGCTCTTCTGGTGCTGATTCCAGGGTGGGTGGGTTTGTGTACATTCTAGGACCCTGTGGGTCTCTGCAGTGAAACTCCCCATTGAGCCTGGGAGTTTCTCCCACTGCCTCAACCCCCACAGGTATTTTCAGTCAGTGGTTTGTGGCTTTATTTCCTCACACAGGAGCCCTTAGTTGTGCAGTCTGTTTTGCTCCCCATTTGTTTCTCCCAGATTATCTGCATGCAAATGTGGGACTGCCCAATCCACAATCTGCCACCTGGCTGGGTCTGTCTGCTGGTGCCCTGCTGGCCGCCCGGCTCCACAATCCACTACCTCACTGGGTCTGTCTGCCACTGTCTTGCCCATCCAGTCCTCCAGCCACCACCTTACCGCAGGTTCCCTCTGCCCAGCTGCCTGTCTCCACCCCTGCTACTGGTCAGGGTGAATGTGTCTTCTTTAACTACTTGTTTGTTGGACTTCCATACCATTCAGTTTTCTGTCAGTTCTGGCTGTTTTTTGTTTTTAAATTGTTGGTGTTCTTCTTTTGGTTGTGAGAGGAGGCACAGCATGTCTACTTATGTCTCTATCTTGGCTGGAAGTCCAAATTCATTTTTTTTCTTCATGAGTCTGTTTAAAGGCATGTTGATTTTCTTTATCTTTTCAAAAAACCAGTTGCTGGACTCATTGTTCCTTAGCGTTGTGCTTTTAGTCTCTATGTCATTTAACTCTGCTCTGATCTTGCTTATTTCCTTCCTTCTACTTGCTTTGGGTTGTCTTTGTTGTTGTTCCTCTAGTTCTTGTAGGTGTAAGATTAGGTTGTTTATTTGAAATGTTTCTGTCATTTTTAGGTAGGCCTGTATCACTATGAACTTCCCTCTCAGGACTGCCTTTGCTGTGTCCTGTAAGTTTTTGGTTGTTGTGAGTTCATTTTCATTTATTTCCAGAAACTTTTTTGATTTCTTCCCTAATCTCATTCTTGACCCATTCATTGTTGAATAGCATGCTATTCAGTCTCCATGATTTTGAGTGTTTGGGGTTTTTCCCTTGAAGTTGGTTTGTAGTTTCAGTCCCTTGTGGTCAGAGAAAAATGCTAGATATGATTTCAATTTTCTTGAATTTGTTGAGGCTTGTTTTGTATCCTATCATGTGGTCTATCTTTGAAAACGTTCATATACATTTGAAAAAAATGTGTATTTTGCTTCTTTGGGATGAAGGGCTCTCTATATATCAGTTAAGTCCATTTCATCTAGGGCATTGTTCAATGACATAACATCTTCTTTGATATTTTGTTTGGAAAATCTGTCCATTTTTGACACTGTGGCATTAAAACCTCCTACTATAATTGTGTTGCTGTTGATATCTTTCTTGAATACCTCCAAAATTTTCTTTGTCTATTTTGCTACTTTGTGTAATTGTGCTCCTGTGTAGGGTACATATATATTTACTATGTTTATGTCTTCCTGATGGATTCTTCCCTTGAGTATTATGAAGTGACCTTCTGGGTCTCTTTTTATGGTTCTTTTATTGAAGTCTATTTTGTCCAATATGAGTATTGCTACCCTAGCTTTTTTTTTCATGTCCATTTGCTTGGGATATTTGTTTCCAGCCCATCACTTTCAGTCTGTGTACCTCTTTTGTTCTGAGGTGGGTCTCCTGTTGGTAGCATATGTGTGGTTTATGTTTTCTTATCCATTCTGCTATTCTGTGTCTTTTTATTGGGTCATTTAATCCATTTACTTTCAAAGTTATTATTGATAGATACTTATTCATTGCCATTTTTTCGTACCTGTGTTCCTCTCCCTTTCACTGTTTTTCTTCCTGTTCTTAAGGAAAACCCTTTAGCATCTCCTGCAGACCTGGTTTGGAGGAGTGTTGCGGACCTTTCCACCTGATCTCAGGAGCTATAATCCCCACCCTATGGCTAGGCTGATTAAGAGCCCTGGGGACCCGTTTCATCTGGGTCTGTTCTGTCATGAGGACCTGAGCCACTAAGGAGACAAAGCTTATCTCCCTGGCAGGAGCACCACTTCTGCTTCATCCATACCTGGCCCCCAGTGCTTATTCGGTTAGCCAATGATGGGTAAGAATCCTCAAGGGAGGGGCAACCCAAGCCAGGCAGGACCACTTAGAAGGCCCTCTTGGAAGTACTCGGGGGGCTGCAGCAAAGAGGGGGTGATGCACCCTCGCCCCCTGGCTATTCTGACATAGCCTGAGTCCCCATTTCTGTCTGGGAGAAGTCTTCCTTTCTCTTGCTTCCTGGCTCTAATCCAATTAAGCCTGAAACTATGATGGAAGGCGGTGCAGCCCTGTGCTGGCCAGAGCGGCTCCCTGGGTGATTTGGCATAGGAAAGAATTGGTAAAGTCCTGTGAAACCTGCTTTGCTAAGAGTGCTCTCATTTAAATGATAAGGGTCTGAGCAGGAAATGAGTATGTCTCCCAAAGTTTTTGCAACCCTCTTACCTGACAGACACTGACTCAGATTAAGCCCTCAGATTTCTCTGAAACATCCATTGTTTGATCCTTGCCACCTGACATTGATTGATGAGCTTTACCTGTATTCCTGTATGTTATGAACCTAATAAAAGCCATTGAGGAAGGGGCTCTTGGCCCTTCTTCTTTGAGAGATTGGCCACCTCTCCTCCCCAAGCAGATCATGTCTTGGTAGTTTTATTCTCATCCATGATGGATGGATGGGGCTCTGTGGGCGGAGTGCCTCCACAGAGGAGGTATATTTTTTGAGGCTTCTTTTGTCTGGGAAGCTCCTTATTTGGCCTTCTATATTGATTGGGAGGCTTGCTGGATAAACTAGTCTTGGTTGCTGGCTTCTTGCTTTCATTACTTGGAATATTTCTTGATATTCCCTTCTGGCTTGGAGTGCTTCCATTGAAAAGTCAGCTGCTAACCTTATCAGGGCTCCCTTTTATGTTACTTCCCATTTTTTCCTTGCTGCCTTTAAGATTCTCTCTTTATCTTGGAATTTTGACATTTTAATTATGATGAGTCTTAAAGTGGGCCTCTTTTGGTTCCTCTTGATTGAGACTCTCTGTGTTTCCTGTATTTGTGTAACTTTTTCTCTCATCAAATGAGGGAAGTTTTCCATCATTACTTTTTCAAATAGGTTTTCTATCCCTTGCTCTTCTTCGTCTCCCTCTGGTATCTCTATTATATGGCCATTATTACGTTTCATATTGTCTGGCATTTCTCTTAATCCCTCTTCATTCTTTCTGAGCCTCTTTTCCTTTTCTTGCTCCTTCTGGGTGTTTTTTTCTACTTTGTCCTCCAACTCACTCATCTGATCTTCTGCTTCATGTAGCCTGCTTCTACTGTGTTCTTCAGTTCACAAATTGTATTCTTCATTTCACAGCTTCCACCTACTCTTTTTTTTGGGATCAGTTGGAGAGGGAAGGCAAAATGGTTTAAGACAGTAGGAGTGTATTTTATGAAAGTTACAGTAGCAGACCATAGAGAAGAGATAGGAGATCCTTTGGCTATGTATATTGTTAAGCATAATATTCCACCCAATAACCTGCTTTTTAGAAAGGGTGGAAAGAAGATAAGATTTTTGTCGGGGAGGGAAGGATTGTGAGTTGAATCTAGAAAGCAGTGAGCTTGTGGGAGGTCAGATTCTGATGTAAGGTGAGAGTAAAGTATAGAAAATAGGTGCAGTGTATGAGAGAATAGAGTTAACCACAACAGTAACAAATTTCAGGAAACCATGAAGTGGCCTAAGATCTGGGAGGGGTGCTATGTAGTGTTTACAATTGTATGGAACTGCTATTATTTACAATAATTAAGGAGCTATAAACATATGACAAAATCTATGTGATCTGGATAACAAGAATAGGAAGTATAGGACCTAGACTAGTGTGCTAATGAAACACAAGTGGAATGAAAGTAAATTAAAAATAAACTATGAAAGAGACAACAAGGGATAGCAATCAAACAATACAATTTAACCAGCCAAGCAAAGAAGACTAAATAGATAGAAGAGAAATACAACAATACTAATAAAATAAAAGATGTAAGAATAAAGAAGATGTAAGAAAAAACAATAATACAAATGTGCAATATCTTGCAAGTTCTGTGTAGTAGCAAACTGAAATTTGTCTCACTGTCTCAGCTATTGGGATATTCCCTTTTTGGGTCCAACTCTGGTGTTTTCACAGTTCCAGGGTTTTTTTGTCTCACTTGTGGGAATTAAAAAAGAAAGAAGGAAGGAAGAAAGAAGAGATAAAATGGGAAAGAAATGAAGAAGGAATAAAACAAGGAAGATGGAAAGAGGGGAAAGGGAGTTAAAAGATAAAAAAAAATTTAAAAATAAAATAATAAAGAATTACTTTAAACAAAAAGCCTCTTGCTGACTTCAAACTGGCCAAACCAGTTTTGCTGGTCTTTCTGGCTGCAGCAGGTAGAGGGGTGATTAGTTTTGCTTTTCTCCTTCCTGATCTGCACTCAGTCAGCCTTCAGCCCATTTCCCCAGCAGCCTCTGGTCCTGCAAGTTCCACAGGTTTGGGCACACACTCTTCCCTTGGCTACGGGAGTGTGCACAGGGCGTTCCATGCCACCACCACCTCAGGAGCTCTGTGCAGCTAAGTGGGGAGAAGGCTGGAGTGGCTGCTGCAGGGGAATTCCCCAAACAGCCACAGGGTGTCTCTTTTTTCACTTTTTCTTTTTGAGAAGTTCCTCCTGCTCAAGCCTGCCACTCCATACAGAGGCCTGGCCTCTCACACAGCCCAATTCTCCAACCAGACCAGGGACTAACGGGTCAGGTGCTCATCATGGCCCAACTCTCAACTCTCCCCAGCCTGTGTCCACAGCCTCTGTGGGTGCTCACAGCCACTGTGTATTTGTCACTTAGTCCTTATTCTCCTCTCTGTGACTTCAAGCAACCAAGTCTCTCCTGGTGCTGCTCAAACCTTGTTTGGCAGGGGAGGGAGCCATTGACCCAGCTCTCTACCAAGAACCCTGTGGCAGATCCGGTGGGGGCCGGGCCTGGGGCTGAAGCTGCCCTGGTCCCCATGCTGGTCCCAGGGACCTTACCATCTGGTTCTTCAATGTCCTCTACAATTTTTGGTCTCCTATCTTCTCTATGCTGAGGCACTGTTGGCTGTTTGCTCTGTTCCTCTGTAGATCAGCTAGGTTTTTCACTCGTGTGTAGGGGGAAGTGGAATCCACTCCCACCTACCTCGCTACCATCTTCAGTCTCCTCTTTGCCCATTTTTAAATTGGGTTGTTAGTCTTCTTCCAGTGGACTCATGTGGCGTCCACTTTATATATTTTGGAGCTCAAACATTGTCCAAGGTATTATTGGCAAATGTTTTCCTGTATAGTTGGTTCTCTTTTCATTTTAATGCTTTTCTCTTTAACCCTGCAGAAGATATTTATTTTGATGAGATCCCATTTCTCTATACATTCCTTTATGTTCCTGCTCTAGGTGACATATTGGGGAAGATATTGATGCAGGAAATATCTGTGATTTTCTTGGCTTATGTTTTCATCTAGGACTTTTATGGCATCAGGTCTTATATTTAACTCTTTTATCCACCTTGAATTTATTTTTGTGTATGGTGTAAGTTGGTGATTGAGTTTCATTGTTTTGCATGTAGTTTTCCAGGTCTCACAACACCATTTGTTGTAGATGCTCTTTTTATTCCATGTTATGTTTCTGCCCCCTTTATCAAATATTAATTAAACATGGAGACTTGGGTTTATTTTTTGGCTCTATCTCTGTTCCACTGGTCAATGTGTCTGTAAATACACCCCTACCAGAGTGTTTTGATTATGGTGGCCTTGTAATATAGTTTAGTATCAGGTATTGTGCTCTCTCCTACATTGTACTTCTTTTTCAAAATTGCTGCAGCTATTTGATGTCATTTATGTTCCCACATACATTTTTGAAATGTTTGTTCAGTATCTGTGAAATATGTCATTGATATTTTAAGAGGGATTGCATTGAATCTATCAATTGCCTGGCTGTGGGGACACACCCACCTATGCAAAAATATCTCACCCCCATTATCTCAGTGTCAATGGCAAATGAACAAGTATTAATAAGTGTATAAAGAGATGAAGGCTAGTATAAGAAAAGAGAGAATTAACCTATAATATAAATTCTAGTGACCTGTTATGCACTAAATTGCTGGACAAGAAATAAATATTGAAAAGCTATTCAGGAAAGAAAATACCACTAATTATCGAGAAGACCACAGTTGATTTTGTCTCAGTAGCCTTCAGTATTTAGCACTGTTTTTTTCTTTTTGTATCTGCCTCTAGTGGTGTCAGATATTGACCCTGTGTGACCTTAGACAGCCTGCTCTTAGACTGTCAGGTATCTGCTGTCTATAGTTGTCTTTTTTATTGTTAATTAGTCACTTTACACTCAACAGTTAGGCCTAAGCCCCATAGGGTGGGGCAGAATTCCTCCTGGGATTGTGGCTATTGTTTCCCAAAGGCTGCTGCTGATTGGAAGAGAATAGTCTGCCAGAGAAGGATGGCTGCTGCAGTATGGGTATTGACTAAGCACCAGAATCCATGTGGCCGGTCTCTCAGTAATGCATACACAATTCTATTTCTTCTCTTCTATCGCTTGAATATTCATAAGATTATTTTTGATGTGTTGAGTCACATCAATTTTTCCCTGAAAGTTGAGCCTTTCTCACATCACTGGTATAATTCACACTTGATCAGGATGTACGATTACTGTAATGTATCACTCAATATGGTTTGATGTAGTTATTGAGAAGTTCAGCGTGTGCATTTATCAAGAATATGGGCTTGGAAGTCTCTTTATATTGCAGTGTATTGCATTAGTTTGGGTATCATAGTAATGCTGTCTTCATAAAACTGATTTGTAAGTGAACTTCATCAATTTATGGAATAGTTGAGAAGGATATGTACTAATCATGTTTTAATATTTGTTAGAATTGTTCAGTAAATCTCTCTGAGCCTGGGGTTCTCTTTTGGATATTTGAATGACTAATTCATATATATTACTAGGAATTTGTTTGTTTAGATAATGTGGCTTATCATGATTTAGTCTTCAAAGTGAGTATGACTTAAAATTTTTCTATTTTACTAAATGGCCAAATTAATTGTATATAATTGTTGATGGTATTCTTTAAAAATTCTTTGTGTTTTTAACTTTGATTGTTGTTTCTCTTTTTTCTGATTTTATTTTTGTTTTCTCTCTTTAATGCTTGATAGGTCTTATCAGAGGCCTTGCAAAGTTATTTACTGTTTCAAAGAAGTTGCCATTGGTTTCATTACTCTTTACATTTTTTCTCTACTGTCTTTATTATGGTACTGATCTTTGTTTAATTATTATTTCAACTTAGTTTTTGGTTTGTTACTTCTTTTTCTAATGTATTTAGAAACTCAAAAGATTTTATTGAAATTCTTTTGCTCTTTAGTTAGATCTGTATTGTTACGGGCTCCTGTTATAAGACCTTCCTGTAAATGCAAGTTTTCTAAGACTATATTTGAATTTTTATTTTACCGAGTGTAGTTGTGTGTTTTCTGTTTTGTTTATTTTTTAAAGATTTTGTTTGTTTATTTATTTATTTATTTTAAACCAGGGGTAGGGAGAGAGAAAGTGGGAGAATGAAACATCAATATGTTGTAGCCATCCTGTGCCCCCTACTGGGAATATTGTTTGCAACCAAAGCATGTGTCCTGATGGGAATCAAATCAGTATCATTTTGGTTCACAGACTGGCTCTCAGTCCCCTGAGGCCAATTAGCCAGGGATTTAAAAATTTTTTTGTTTGATCTGTTGAGTGTTCAGTAGTATGTTCATTAATTTCCGAATGTACTGTTTGTTTTTCTTTTCTTTTCTATATTTGATTTTCAGTTTCTTACTATTGTGGTCAGAAAATATGGATAATATAGCCCAGGTTGGTGTGGCTCAGTTTATGGATCACTGGCCTGTGAATCACTGGTCACCAGTTCGATTCCCTGTCAGGACACATGCATGGGTTGCAGACCAGGCCCCCAGCTGGGAGCACATGAGAGGCAAGCACACAATGATATTTCTCTGCTTTTCTTTTTCCTTCCCTTGCAGTCTCTCTAAAAATAAATGAGTAAAATCATTAAAAAAGAAAAGCAAAATATGGTTTATATAACTTAAACTTTTAAATTTATTAAGGACTCTTTTTTCATCTAGTATGAGATCTATCTTGGAAAGCTTTCCACATGAAATAGAGAAAAATGTGTACCCTTCAGTTTTAACTGCAATGGTCTATAAATACCTATCAAGGAAACCTGTTTTGCAGTTAGTTGAAAATTAATTTTCAATGGTCTAAAACACAGTGTTTTAAAATAACATTGTTCTTCTTCATTCATCTCATACCACATTTAATTCTCAAAAGAAATTTCTTTAAAATAAATGCTTTTTTACCTGAGCACTACACATGAAGAAAGTGAAAGATATTTTAGCTCCTTTAAATTTACCACACTATTAATAGCATTTCCAATTTTTCATCCAGGAACTGTCTATTTCCCCAGCCATCCATATCATGTAATAATACAGTAAACAAGTTTAAATAGGTTAACAAAATGGACTGAAAAAGACATTATGTGGCACTAGTAAGGGGCTTTTAGCGGTATTTTTAGAACTGACTCTGTGGGTCTGAAATTGATAGGGTCTAGCCACAGTTGTCTATATGGCAGAGGATGAAGATAATACAGTTGATCATGCAAAGGCATTAGAAAAAAAGCCAACAGTTAAAGTATAAAAAAATGACAAAGTGGCAACAAGTTTAGAAAGGGGTTGGACCAAATCCAGGGTACTTCCAGGCCCTCTTCACCCAAAATGCCATTCTCTCCTCCCAAGGACATGAATTATAAAAATGGTAGGTGCTTTCTCTGGACTTAAAGATCACTAACCTATATCTATTGTCTTGTGAACTTTCATTCAAGTCCACATTTGGAAAATGGCTCCAGATACAAAGAATGCTAAGAAAATACCACATATGATATATGTGGAGAATACATCAAGTGATGTGCCATTCGATGGCCTGATCCTTTGACCAAAACTGAAGATCAATTCTTGTGTCTGCTCTTTTTTACTGAGTTATAGTAAGTGTTTCAGGGTGGGCATGCTTGAATGAGGTATATAAGATACAGAGTTGAATGTGACCTGCATCCAAAATGATACCACATATCTGAGTGGGCCTTTAGGATTTTCAGCTACCTCCAGAAGTCCCCAAATGGGCCACACCCAAACCCAAAACCCAGACTAGATAAATGGCATCTGAAACTCCTTGGCAGTTTGCTTTCCAGGTGTTTTTTTCCAACTTTGGAGGGCCACAGAAAGGGAAGATGGAGGCAGAAGGCCTTTTATGGGTGACTGAAAATTATAAAGCTCAAGAAGCACAGCAGCTCCAACAATGTATTCTGCAAAACAAAGTACCAGGAAAATAACATCCATAGCAGATTCAATATATTCATCCAAAGTCATATAAAATACATTTTGTAACAACTTTCACACAAGCAAACTGAGGCTCAGAGACATGAAGCTTTAGCCCCAAGACACATCCTAGAAACAGGCAGTGTTACCATGTGACGTGGAGTTGGCCAGTCCTCACTCGATGAAAAACTGGTCTAGATAGTTTTGGGTGCTGTTGAATGTCAGAATGGAAAAAAGGTGGGTAATCTTGTAAATGAATGTCCTACATGTGAAACTGAGTACCATGAACACTGGGTACTTCAGCATTATGCCTGTGGAGAGACATCATTGTGCATCATCCACTGAAAAACTGTTGTCATCTTCACAATAAATGATAGAAAAAGGGACATAATGTCAGCTACATTACATTTAACAAGCAGAAGTATAAACTTCTGGAGGTCACCCAGGAACACTCAGCACTTTAGAGATATTTTGCAGGGCCAGATGTGCACAAGATGAAAAAACTCTTATCTTTAAATGCATAATTTGAATTGAATGGTGAGGAAAATGATCCAATTATTGTTTTCAAGGCATTTTTTAGCTGAGAAATAACTGACCCCACTTTATGTGTAGTTGTATTAATAGCATTGTCTCAGTGAGTCTGAAACCCACGACCTGATTATAGAAATAAGAATGGGAGACAACTGTACTTGAAGAAAAATTGAAAAATGAATAAAATATAATTACAAATAAAAATATACAGTGCAATAAAATGGAAAAACTTAGAGATTATTAAAAAGAAAAGAAAAGAGAGGACTCAAGATTTCAAATTGCACCTCAAAGGCTTACAGGCCAGAAATACAAACCCCCTAAAGTCTGGATGAACCACATTTTGTTTAGGCTCTGAACCTTCATCTACCTGTAAAATGGAGAGAAAAATCTGCAGAATGCCTTTCCTTCCCAATCTGGAAACAGTGTTCAGGAACAACACACACAATGAGAACCTTCTTGATCTCAATGGAGATACTGATTGCTTTTGATTTATGTTAAATTGAATTTTCATACTCCTATTATGGAGATTCCAAATTTCTTATTTTTAATTTTTATTTATTTTTTAAAACATTTTTTATTTTTATTGTTGTTTAAGTACAGCTTTCTGCTTTTCCTTGCACCCCTCCCAGCACTGCAGTCTTCTCCACTTCCCTCCCCTGTTTCCACCCTACTTGTTATTGTCTATGTGTGGCTTATAGTTGTTCCTGTAAACCCTTCACCCATTTTCCCTATTATCCCCTCCTCTCTCCCCTCTGGTCACTGTCAACTTGTACCAATTTCAGTATCTGTGGTTATGTTTTGTTTGCTTGTTCATTTTGTTGATTACATTCCACTTATAGGTGAGATTGTATGGTATTTGTCTTTGAAAACCTGGCTTATTTCACTTAGCATAATGGTCTCCAGCTGTATTCATGCTCCTGCGAAGCATAAGAGCTCTTTCTTTCTGCTGTGCAGAAATCCATTGTGTAAATGTACCATAGTTTTTGATCCATTAATTTCCTCATGAGCACTTGGGTTGCTTCCAGCACTTGGCTGTTGTAAATTGTGCTGCTATGAACATTGGGGTACATAGGTTCTTTTGGAATAGTGTTTCAGGGTTCCTAGGATATAATCCTAGCAGTGGAATTGCCAGGACAAAAGGCAGTTTCATTTTTAGTTTTCTAATTAAATTCCATAAAGTTTTCCATCGTGGTTGCAACTGTCTGCAATCCCACCAACAAAAGTAGGGTTCCCTTTTCTCCACAACTCTCCAATAGTTGTGTGTTGTTTATTTGTTTATAATGACCATTCTCACTGGTGTTAACAATTTACTATGTGAATCACTGTTTAAGATTTATTGTCAAAAAAATCCACGCTTCAAAACACCTGGCATTTGGCTGTTATTTGGCTGTTAATATAACAGCTTTAAGTTTGCATTTCTCTAATGATTAGCAACATTGAGAATCTTTTCATAAGTCTATTAACCTTTTATGCCCTCTTTGGAGAAGTGTCCATTCAGGTTCTTTTTCTATTTTTTAAATTAGGTTGCTTGTGTTTTAGTGTTGATTTTCTACATTCTTTATAAATTTTGGATGTCAAACCCTTATCAGATATTTTGGTAAAAGCCATTGTTTTCCTTTCCCAACCATGTTGATGTGACCATGGGCCAATATACACAGTCACCTTATGGACATGTGGTCACTAAGGGAATAGAGGATAAAGTGCTAGGGATTGCATAGCTAGCTGGCCTTCCTACCTTCCCCAGAGGTATCACATGTCTTTGAAAGACGCTAAATTATTTCCCATCAAAGCCTCTGGTGATCTCTTACACATCCACCTGTTCCCATTTTTTTTGCCCAGACAGGATGAGAATAAGGTCAAATTGCCATCTTGCTATTAGCTGGGTCCATACCCACATGCCATGCAAGGAAGAGATCCCAGGGCAAAGACAGAAAGGGTGGTTGGGCATGAAAGCACAGTGGTAGGGAAGTATGGAAGGGTTACCTCAAAATGATGTCCTAGTACCTTCTTACTACTTTATACCCAAGACACTGTGACAATGCCCTCATACACTCTCCACTGTTATTATGTGGTTTTTAAAACATTTTGAAGAGAAAATATACTAATTATTATTTAAATATTTGGCAGACTTCACCTATAAGCCATCTTGTCCTGGAATTCTGTTTTGGGGGAGTTATCATTCTGGCTTCACTTTCACTGCTAGGAATTGTTCTATAGACATTTCCTGTTTCTTTCTGGTTGAGACTTGGGAGACTCTATGTTATTGAGAAAACTCTGTTTTGTCTAGATTGTTAAATGTGTTCATATGTGATTTTTCTTAAAAATTTTCATGAATTTTTAAACCTGTGGCATCCTTTGAAACTTTTCTTTTTGTTTTTGCATCTTTTTCTTGATTATGCTATTACAGTTGTCCCATTTGTTCCCTTTTATTCCCCTCCACCCTGTACCCCACCTCCCAACAGTATTCCCTCACCTTAGTTCAAGTCCATGGGTCATACATGTAAGTTCTTTATATTCCCTATTTCCCTTACTATTCTTAACCTCTCCTGGTCTAATTTGTACCTACCATTTATGCTTCTTATTTACAGTACCTTTATCCCCATTATGCTCCCCATCTGCCCCTACTGATAACCCACAATATGATCTCCATTTCTGTGAATCCATTCTTGTTCTAGCTGTTTCCTTAGGGTTTTTTTTTTTTTTTTTTTTTTTTTTTTTTTTTTTTTTTTTTTTTTTTTTTTTTTTTTTTTTTTTTTTTTTTTTTTTTTTTTTTTTTTTTTTTTTTTTTTTTTTTTTTTTTTTTTTTTTTTTTTTT